>VDFB02000003.1:458426618-458443340 GCA_007258455.2 Sequoia sempervirens
AGGTAATCATTAAGAAAAAAGTAGTTTGCTTTGGGGTATGTGCAATTTATGCCCCCAGTGACTATAAAGAAAGGATCCTCCTCTAGAACTAGATGTGCACTTTGCAAGATATTTCATGGATCATCGGAGGAGACTTCAACTTTTTAGAGAGAGAGGAGGAGAAATGGGGGGATCTAGCTTTGAATAGAAAGGAAATGAAAGGTTTTATTGGAAAAGAATGAAATCTAAGTTGAAGGTTGAAGATCTCATTGAAGGGAAAAAGAAAGACACCCAGGCCATTTGGTATACCTGGTGTAACTCTCAATAAGGTGGTTAAAGAATCTAGTGCATGCTTGATAGATTCTACATTAGTGGGGCCTTCTTTTCAACTTCCCTGGTGAAAGATGGGTGTGAGATTGAAGTCTCTCCCTACTCCCTCTTAGATCACCACCCAATAAGGGCCAATATTTTCCTTAAGGAGGGTGCCCCTAAGATGGTAGACTGTAGCATTGGTTTTGTCTCAATACTAGCCTCCTTAAAGATAATGATTGTAAAAATTACATCTTGTGTCTCAGAAAGATCAACAAATGGATGCATCGAAACCTTTCCCATGTTGAAAGGTGTACTTTAAACACAGAGGGTTGGAAATCCTTGTTTCAAACTATTGGAAAAAAGAGAGCCAAGGATCACCGAAGGAAAGAGACTCTCCTCTAAGACAAGCTTCTACAAGCAAAGAAAGATCTTCAAATGAATCCTAGGGATGAATCACTCACAAGTAGGGTGATTATGGCTAAAACTCTCTACAAAAGCTTCAAAACACCAAGATATAGGGACTAAGAGTAAGAGATAAAATGAACTAGCTTGAGAATGGGGATAAAGGTACCAAATTTTTCTTTAGACACATTAAAGAGAAATAGGCTCGAGAGTAGATTGACCTAATCATTGTAAATGATTCCACTGTGAGTAATCCTAATGAAATAAGAGATCAATTTTTTCCATTCTATAAGAACCTCTTCTCCTTAGAAGGGGAGATGGAAGCTAATCATGAGGAAAGGAAATATATTGAAGGGATTATCCCTAAAAAAGGTTAATGTTGAAATGGCAAGGGAACTTTGGAAGGATGTTACTCTGGAGAAGATTAGAAAGGCTATCCTCTCACTCAAGAATGAAAAATACATGGGAGCTAATGGCCTCCTTTGTAAAGTTTTACAAGACATTTTTGAACTAGTTGTGTGAAGATCTCTTCCTTGTCTACAAAGAAGCATTTGGAAAAGGCTCCCTAGGAAACAAGATAAACAAAGGAGTGATCAAATTAATTCCAAAGGAGGGTGATAGAACTCTAGTAAAAAAATGGAGATCCATAACATTGCGCAATGTCTCTTATAAGATCTTAGCTAAGATTTTAGTAGATAGGGTGGCCCTCATCCTCCTCTTCATTATAAATTCCACTTAGATTGGCTTTATAAAAGGGAGATACATTCTTGAAAACCTAATCACCAGTTGGGAGGCTCTAAATTGGGCAAAGCTAACAAGCAAGAATGCAACAATGTTACTATTAGACTTTGAAAAGGATTATGATAGAATTGAATTGGGATTTGTGCTCCTAATGTTGAAGGCCTTTGAATTTCCTAACTCATTTTTTCGTATGGTCGAAACCCTCTTTTAAGATGCAATTGCTCAAGTAGAGGTTAGTGGAATACCTTCTTAAGAAATTTCCCTTGAAAGATCTATAAGGAAAGAGTGTCCACTTGCTCCAACACTGTTTGTAATTGCCTTAGATGACATGCATTATGTTCTAAGGGAGAATTCATCAATTCTAAGAATTAGGGGTATCAAGCCCTGCTAGATGATAATGAGCTCCTTAATCTTTAGTTTGTCAATGATACCTCAATTTTGTTAACCCTAGAAGAGTCCAATCTTTCAAACCTATTGGGAAAAATAGATATTTTCTTCCTTGCTTCATGGGCCAAAATTTCCCCCTCTAAATCTTGTCTCTTGGGTTGAAAAGAGAAGCCACCAGACTGGATTAGTAGATATGGGATCCAAAGGGGTGGCCCACATAAATTGGTAAGGTACCTTGGCATCCCCTTTGATGTGGATCCTAACATCAAGGAAATGTGGAAATCAATTAGGGACAATATTTGGAGGAAACTTAATAAGTGGAATAGACAATTTCTTTCCTTGGCCCCGAGTGAATTTAGATCTACTAGAAGGTATTATCTTCCTACAGTATATATTTTGCTTCGGTGTGGTTCTTTAATTCTTATCAGATTAATGAGATACAAAAGAGGATAAGGGCCTTTTTATGATCTAATGGTAAAGGAAAAAGAAAGAAACACTTGGTGAAATGGGAATGGTGCACAATTAAAAAAGCCAATGGAGGCTTGGGGATAAAGGATCTTAGACCACAAGGTATTTCTCTAGCTACAAAATGGGTGATTGGGGCCCTGGAAGGTGGAGAACCCTAGAAAGTGTTGATAAAAAAAAATATACTCAATGTTGTTCCTAAGCATGCTAAATCTTGGAGATCTCTGCCACTCAGTGATATCCTTAGTAGTGAGGAGGCCATATTACCTACAGGATCTAATTTATTCAGAACTATTTGGAAGTCCTAGGAAGTGATGAAGACTCATCTCACCAACATCCACTTCACCTCAGGGGATAATGGAACCATATAGGCTAATAGGTCTATTTGGTGGAATTTGAAACATAAAAGGAAACCTTTGGCTCTACTCCAAGGGTGCTCTGCAAAGGGATGGGCTCACAAAGGAATTTGTTGCTTCAAGGACATACTGAAAGATGGTAAACTCAAAGACTTGAATGACCTAAATTTTGAGTTCAATATTCCCCTCACCAATTGGAGAACCTACTCAATCGTTAGAGATGCTTGCAATCAGTTAAAGTTACCTGTGAAATATAAGGTTGATAGTGCTCAGTTCAAGGATTTCCAATGGAAAAATGGTAATAACATAACGAACTCAAAAGTCAAGGAAATGTACTCTATGCTCATAGATCATATTGACCTGAAAGACTACTTAAATCAAATCTGGAAGCTTAACTAGAAGAAGAAACAATGGCAAACAATTTTTTCAATCTAATTGGACCAAACAGCTAGAGGCAAAAATAACATGCTTTAGATGGCTACTTATAATATAGAAGCTACCATTCAAAACCAATTTTGATGACATTGATATATGCAGTATCTGTAGAACTCCAAAGACTATTAATCATATCTTTTTTTTATTGTATTTTTGCTAAAGAGGCATGAAAACTATTCTTTGATAAGCAAGATATATGGGAGATTAATGAACAACCACTTCCTAAGAAGATTATTTTTAATCAAAACATAAAAATGGGGAAAACTGTCACCTTATTTCAATGGTTATTCTTTCCTTCTAACATTCTATGGTCCATCTAGAAAATAAGGAATGAGGACAGGTTTCAAGGGAGGAGGAAGATGCTTACTGAGTCTTATAGAAGACTCATGTTTCACAATGTTGCCATGCAGGTCTACATTATAGTGGAGCTTTCAAAGAACAAATTTTGGAACTATCTTGAGAATAGACAGGTCATAATAGATATCATGGAGGTAAGATATTGAAATATGTGGCCAGAGGGCCACCCAGTGGTAGAATTTTTTTGAGAGCTCTCAATGGATTCAGGCAGGACCTCACATGGAGTCAAAGAAAGGAAGTGAACAGAGGGTGTCAGACTGTACAACCTTCTGCTAAGGAAGTGGAAGTTGTTGAATCTCTGTTGGCAATGAGAGGTGGCAGCGAACTATATGGAAGCAAATAATTGACTGTTCTTTGGACTATTCATAACCTTTTTGATTTGCAATAGATATCTATTTGAAGTAAACTGATAAATATCTATCTATTTTTCATTTGAACCTCTAATGTAATTATTGATACATTGATACATGTCTTTGTTGGGCTTTGCTTTTTTGACCTCACACAATTTAGGGCTCTATGGGTAATATGTAATGGGGTAGATTAAGATGGGTTGTAATGTGGAGAGACCCTACTTTTGATCTCATGTTAAGGGGGGATACCTGATATTCTACTGTAATGGGGAGCCTAATAGTGTTGGTAGTTGAATGAACTTTTAAGCTCTTAGATCTGTATTTTTTATCCATATTATACATAGGGTGATCCCACAATAGTGGTTTACAATTTTTGGCCAAACTGGACAATTAAATTATTATTTTTAACTAAATCTTCACATTCAGGCACCTATAACGGCTAAACCACGAGGAATTTGTAGATGATGCAAAGTAGAGTCTCGTCACATTTTATCTATAGATTCTAAAAATATTTTTTTCAAAATTTTTGGAATCAGATTGCACTTCTTTTTCCATCTCCCATGACAATTAGTTTTTTTTTAGAAAACAACATTTTTAAAAACTGACGCACATCGTATAACGCATAAATTTTTTTCAATAAAGGATAAAATTCTTTACCTTTTCAAATTAGATTTGTAACTTCCGATATCTAGTAAGTCGCACTTGTTGATAGTTTTTTTTATTAATTTCTTAACTGCTTCTTGAAGTCAAAACTATCATAATTCGGGGACATAGCACGACCGGGTGATAATGCTTAACTTTTTTCAGATATCGTAAATTCTTTTTTTTTTTTGTGCTTGGATCAAGGAATTCACATTCGTGCACTCCATATTTTTCTTAATTTTTTTTTTATAATCTGCTATTTTCCACATGTGCAAGACAAAGACCTTCATTTTCGGCGAAAACCTATGTTTAATAAAACTAAAAAAACAAATACAAAATAAAATTAAAACATATTAAAATTATATTTGTTGGATAGCTCGTTCCAAGGACTACTTGATTCTAGTTGGGTTTTTCAAGACTGCTCCATTTTCATCCTCAACCCGAGCTTCGAAGCATAAAAAATTAGGTTTTTTTGTGAACAATTTCAAAAATCAAGGAAAAGGGGGGTTCAAGAGAACTAGGGTTCATTTGAACCCTAGTTCATTCTAACCCCCTTCAATATGCATTTTTCTTTTGTTTTTTGGGCGCGAAATGTGGGCCCAGTAATTAACAGGTTCGCTTGAACACTAGTTCGATCGAACTTGTAGGTTCATTCGAACCCCTAAAACCAATTTTTTTTCCATGGGGTCATTTTTTCTTAGTTTTCCTTTCTCCATCAAATTAAACTCAATTTATCAGGCTCAACCCAATAACATAAAAATGAAATGGAGATGGAGATGGAGGAGATGGATATGGAGAGGAGGAGATAAATAGAGAGAGGACAAGGATAGATAGATATGGAAGGATGGAATATAGAGATGGAGAGAGAGGGAGATAATGAGAGATGGAAAGACAAAGATAGGGATATAAGGACATGGAGAGATAATGGAATGAAAGAAGAAATGGAGATAGATATAGAGGAAGAGATGGAAAGGGACAAGAAACAATGGAACGCACGCACTGAGGCATAATGGCAGCCGGCACAAACACACAAGGAGGGAGTGGAGGAAGGAAAAATGGAGGAGGGAAGGGAAGAGGAAAGGGAGGACAGGGAGAAAGATGGGGAGATAGAAAGGAGATAGAAAGGAGATATGGAGGAGATAGAATTTGGGGAAATATAGATGGTGAGATAATAAAGAGTTAAAGACAAAGATGAGAGATAAATATATACATAGAAAGATGGAAGGAGGACAGGGATAAATAGAGGAAAGGAATGGAGGATAAAGATATGGGAAGGAGGGGAGATAATGGAGGGAGATGGGAAGAGACAGAGGGGAAACATCTCAAGAGATGTAAACAATGCATATATGACACAGATACAGACATGGACATCAAACATTACAGGGGAGGCAGACAAAGATGGAAAAATAGGAGTGTGTGTGTGAGAGAGTATATATATATATATATATATATATAAGACAGGGAGGAGAAATAGGAGTGGTATATATAAGACATGCAGACAGACAGACATACATATATATATAAATGGTATATATAGGGAGAGACATAAAGAGATATATGCATTAGGAAATATATAGGAGAGAGAGAGAGAGAGAGAGAGAGAGAGAGAGAGAGATATGTAGGGAGAGGTAAGGAGATGGAGATAGGGGGAGAGATAGAAATAAATATAGAGAAATAGATGAATATGGATATGGAGAGAGAGGGAGAGAGAAATAGAGATATAAAGAGGGTGAGACAAAGAGAGGGAGATCTATGGAGGGATATAAAGATATAGGAAGGTGTATATAGAGAGAGGTAGAGAGAGGGAGATATATATAGAGAGAAAGATATAGGAAGAGAAAAAGAGATATCTTTATATGTCTCTCCCTTACTCTCTTTTTCTATCCCTATTTATCTCACCCTCTCTCCCCCTTTCCCTCTTTATCTCTCTACCTCTCTATATATTTTTTGTCTCCTTATATTTCTCTTTATTTCTCTATCTCTCTATCTCCCTCTCTATGTGACTATATATATTTATATCCTCTTCTCTCTTTTCCTCTTTCTTATTCATTTCATACCAAAAAGATAGGCTACTTTATTATTTATAATTCACCCGATAAATTAAATGCTCAAATCAGACCTTGCCTATAAATCAACCCTCTCATAAATCAACCCTCTAATAAGCCATTTGGGTGGTTGATTCTTCAAGTATCCTTATGCTGCCAAAATTATTCTTGAATCATTCATCCATTTCTATCTATCATCATTCATCTATCATCTCCATCTCAATATTATGTTGGTGAATTGAGCAACCAACATATCAAATCAATCAAATAATCCATCCATCATTGCGTCTATTTGAGGTATTGAAGATTTGGATTTGGTAATGCATGTTATTGTTTTATCATTTTTATTTTTATCCAAATTTTTCATATACATTTTGGTGAACCCAACATGAACCCCCTAAATGATTTTTTAACTCAATATTTTGAGGAATTTTTGAGTTGGATCCTTTTTGATGCATGTTTTGTTAGCTTTTTGTTGCATTTTGGGACAAAACCCTAGTTTTCAAAGATTCAACTGTAACTCTCAAATGGCTACATATATTTTCACAAAACATTTTCTACAGGTTGGGGACAATATCAAGAACTTCTAGTCCAAAAATCAGATTTTTTGGAGGTGTTTTTTATTTTTTATTATTTTTTTGTTATTTGTCATGAAAAAACAATTTTGAGAGAAAATTAGTGAATTTTTTGGATATTGTTATACTTTTGGAAACATCTCTAAATTATAGTAGGGTTTTGTTCTTTATGTCTTTAATTTGGATGAAAAATAATTAGACAAAAAATGGATCTTTGAAAATTAGGGTTTTACAAAGATTTGCATATATCTCACAAATGGTTGCAGATCTTTTCACAATTTTTTTTGCAAATTTGGGATGATGTCAGGCATCGTTAGTCCAAAAAGCAAAATTTTTGGACATGTTTTGAATTTTTTTATAATTTTTTAATAATTTTTCATAAAGAATTAATGTTGGGTGAAAAGCAACAAATTTTTCAGATTTCTTTACATTTTTGGAAAGCTCTAGAAATTTTAGTAAGGGTCTATTCTCTAGTTTTTTATTATTTATGCCAAAAAAATTTCAAAAAATCAAATTTTTTTTACTGGCTAACCCTCTAATATTAGTGATCAATTATCTTGTTAGGGTTTTGGCTTTGTTGTTGGTTTTGTGAATGTGTAGAAAAAATAAACACTTCAAAAGAAAAATTGGATCAACTGGACAAAATTTTGTAGCTAAATAAATTCTAGGTACACACATTTCATCTTTAATCTATAATCATTGCTTGTCAACACACTTCAATTTGGGGATTAAAACAAACATCTTGTTTGCAATCACACTTTGAAATTGTGCTTAAAAAGAACCATTGTATTCCATCAAACATTTTGGCTTTGGGCTAAAAAGAGAAAATGCTTCCATGTTTTTCTTACACAAATTTTGATTTTCTAAAGAGAAATTAACAACTATGAGTGTGAATCAAGTGTGTGTGTCCTCCAAAACACCTCACTTGGTTCACTTTTGTCATACCCTTCTTAGGAGCCCTGCTTGCAGCACACACCCCTCCAAGGGACAACCTCAATCAAGGTTTGAATCCAAAGGCATGCCTCTTTGGGAGTTGAAATCTTGTCACTATTGGCTAATCCCCAAAGAAATTTATACCTTTGGGAAGTGAAGGTGAAGGGTGGGTTACCCCTTTCTCCTAACTGTGCAGTAGGATTTTTCTTTAAAATCATCCCTAGTCAACCTCATGAATCCTAGCTTGATACCTAATTGGTCATACCCACTTGACTAGTTCTAGGACTTGTCCATGTGTCTTTTCAAGTGTGTGCTTAATCATTACATTCATAATTACAAATTCAAATTTTCTTATGTGTCTTGCATGTGTGATTCATTTGTGTATATACAGTGTAATCATTTGTTTGTGAATTTCCATATCAAGCTATAAACCCCAACACATAAACATATCATTCTAACCATCCATAACCTTCCCAAATATTCACTAATCATCCAATCTTGTTATTCCACATCATATCCTAATCATCATCATCTCTTTAATCCAATCAACATCATTTTACACCATGCCAACATTAGAATGCATAGCATAAAAGATTGTTCACATACTTCACAAAGCTCAAACATGCCAATCACCTTTAAACCAACAAACCATTCAAGGAATCCATAACATGATCCAAAAACTTCCAAAAACCCAATCACCTCAAATGCAACAACTCATAGCACAAGCCCAATACCTCATGGCCACTTGTCAAATCCAACAAGCACAACATCAAGTCCAATCATCACATCAACAAATTTTAAATCAATCCTATGTCTCACCTATATCATCATATCAACCTCATCCATCTACATATCATGTTACCCTTCATCAACCTATCAAACCTCTTCTAATGTCAACTCTTATCCATATCAATCCACCTCTCAACAACCATTATCCTATGCAACCCCTCCATCATTATCACAACAACAATTCATACCACAACAAGTCCAAACACCATTCCAACCCCAACACATTCAACCACAATCCTATGTGTCACCTTCATCATCATGCCAACCTAACCCATCTACCTATCATGTCAATGCCACATCAACATACCAACCCATATCACAACAAGAACATAGGAGCCTAAGTCCACCTTGGCAACAAAATCTAGAGCCTTTCAATTCTCATGTTCCATTTGACAAGGAGAACACAAATCTAGTTCATGCACCCTATAACTCTATCATACCACCATCCAATCAAATGTCTATCCATAAGCCACCATTTCCTAGTCCTAATCCATTGACCTCTCCACCTTCTAACCCATCAAAATATTCATTACCCCCACCATCATCTAATCCTCCATTAAATCTATGCCCTAAATTCAAAATTTTCAAAAGTAAACCTATGGCATTACCCAAGTCCACCGATCCACCTACAAATGATGTGACCCAATGGCTACTAGAAAGGAATAAAACATCACCATGTCATCCAACTCATATGTTTGACCCTACCAAAGATTCTTCAAACATCATGCCCATCCTTACAACCCCATCATGTCGTCTTCCCCTTGAACCTATTCGAGAGTCTTCCCCATTGAACCCAAGTCAACCTCCATCATGTCTCCATGTTGTTAACCATATAGAAAATGTTGAGCCCATTCAAGAGTCATCCCCTTCCACTTCCATTCAAGCAATCCAAGAGTTTTTTCAAGAGCATTATCCTAAGAATGAAGAAACATTAACCTCTCATTATAATCAAGATCTAGGACCATCTAATGATCCCACTCATAACATACTTGGTCCTATTTATGATCAAGCTCCCCTCTATGATATTACCTATGATCAAGAAGGCCATGATGATCCTCTTAGCCAACTTTATGCATTCCATGGTCAAGAGCCTATCACTTCACCTATCCATGAGCAAGAAACCTCCATCACTCCAATCCACCCCCTACCTATCCCTATCCATGATCCATCAACATCCATTTTCCTTGATGAGACATATACCTCCCAAGCACACATAGAATATCAAAAAAATACCTTGGATCTAAGTGAACACAATACTAATAAATATCATAATGATCCTCCATCACCCACTATCGACACCATTGCAAGTCCTCCATCATATCCTATTGGTCTTTCCACCCTCATTCATGAATGTTCCTCATTAGAACAACAACAACCATTATCTTTTGTTGCTTCATTTTCTCCATCCAATAAGGAACTCATGTCTAGTGTTCCACCTACACCTAGTCCATTGTCCATTGCATACTCCAAAACATAAACCACCAAGGTAAAGGTTTAGACCTTCATGAACAAGGTATTTTGGAGCCCATCCATGTCAAAGTCCCTCCATGCTCATATTGCCTTGGGCATACACCCCAAGGACACCAATATCAAGATGTTGGTACTTCCTCCATGTATCCTAAGTCCACCTCCTTCCATCATAAATCCTATCATACTCCTAAAACATATGTTGCCATCCCTCCTCCATCATCCTACAAATGTCAAAAGCATGTGACTGTACACCTTCCACCATCAGCTTTTCCACCATTGCTTCCAACTCCTAATATCCCTCCATCTTATCTACCTTCATTACTCCCTACACCTCATATCTCATTTATCCAATCCCCTTATCCACCTACCCATAACTCTTCTAAAAATATTAATCATGACCAAGAAATGCACACATTATCTAAAAATGAAGCTTTCACTCATTCCACCATACCCATGGGATTCAAAATCAAAAATTTCAATGCCTCTACCTATAAAGTAAATAATCTTCATGCCTTATGTCATCAATACAAAAATTCAAAGCAAAATACATACCAAAAGTTACATAAGCCCATACCTCCAAAAGTAAAGGCCAATACTAATTAGTTTGGGTTCCTAAGAAAAAGGAAAGCAAGTCCAATGAGGCATCCTCATCATAAAAATCTCAACCATCCACTTCCACCTCACATTCCCACTCTTTTCAAGAATTTCATATTCCCTCCCACAAGAAAAATAAAATTCATAAAAATACTAATTCTATGTGGGTACCTAAAGCACTCCATCACCCATGTCCTAAACAAACATCTACATTGCTTCCTACACCCTATCCACATCAAAAGCTTCAATGTTTATCACATTGTGTGCAACCATTAGTCATGGTTACCTTCCATTTCACAAAAATTCCACATACCTTCATCTCCTCACCCTTCACTCATTAGCCTACATATCTCCCCCACCACCTTCCTATGGTCTATGCTTTTGGCTAAGCCTCCCCATTCATTTTTTTCATAAGTCCCATATAATCCCTATCATCTTCCCTACATAATCCACATCATAATCCACTATTTTCCTCCATAATCCACATCATAATCCATCATCTACCTAATACATCTCCCTTTCATGTAATCCCTTACCAACATCTATGAGCACACTTGGCATGGTCCATGCAATGGCATCCATCTCTAGTTGGACTGTCACCTTTCATGGAACTAGACACTTGAGTCCCTCCTATCCTTATCCTTCTCCATCTGTCCTATTCTAAAAAAAAAAATGTCAAAAAAAAGTCAAAAAGAAAAAAAAAAGAGAAAAAACAAAGTAAAGAGAAATCCCTTCGTCCAATGGTGAAACCCTAGTAAATAGGCACCCTAGATAAGTACCATGATGAAAACCTGGCAAACAGGCATCATGTGTAGGTTGATCTTCTATACTTGGGGGAGCAATGTCTTAGCTATCCAACCTATCATTTTCATGTCATATCATTTTATCTTACCATCCTACCATCTTTAGCCATCATACCTACCTATCATATTGAGTCCGCTTATCCTCTCTTCCTCATTTTTATCTTGATGAAGATATAGGGGCAAAAGGTTGAAACATGTTTTTGGTATTTCTTGACATACCTCATCTTTCCAACCAATCATATCATTATCCTATTGTCATAAGCTTTGTTGTAAAACTCCTAAGTATTGTACCTAGAATGGGGCATGTTATTCCTATGTTACATAGTCTTTGGAGATCACATCCTTTCTCTCTTATGATGCATGCATGCATTCCATTTACTATGACCTACAATTTTTATCCATCGATCTATCATGAGCCTTTTATCCCTTATCCTATCACCCACCCTTTCATCCATCAATCTCATCTATTTCCTTGCACCTAGACTTGGTTTTCCCTTGTCATTGGTATCTAGCACAAAGGCTACCCAAATTCTCATCTCAAAACATTTCAAAAATTAAACAAAAATCAAAAAAATCAAAAACATTTCGAAAATCCAAAAAAAATCAAAACATTTCAAAAATCTAAAAAAAACTCAAAATATCCCCAAAAATACAAAAAAAAAGGAAAAAGGTTTTGAAAAAAAAGACAAAAAAATCAAATATCCATAAAAAATCCAAGCAATAAAATCAAACCAAATCATTTCTTCCAATAAATTCTTCAAAACAATTCAGTCCATCAATTCAACTCCTTCAAATCAATCTTCAAATTATCAATTAATCAATCCTCTAATCAAATCGCTTCAATCTAAATCATTCCAATCACATCAATTCTTCTATTCAAATCCTTTCATCTAATAAAATCATCAAATTAATCATAATATCATTCCAATCCACTTCTTCAACTCAAATCAATCGAATTAATCCAAGCAATAATCCAAATGCAAGGCAATCCTTAATCTATGCCAATCAAGTCGATCAATCTTGTTAAATTATCTAATCACATCCTTTGTTCTTGATCCTAATCTTGTTTTAAACTGAATCAATCAATCGATTATCATCATCCTTGTGTTGATCTAGGGATATGTCATTCCTCGCAATGACAACACTATCATCATCAATCAAAATCAATCAATCAATTATCAGTCATCCTTTTGTTGATCTAGGGATATGTCGTTCCCTACAATGGCCACACTATCATCATCTATCATCATCAATCAAAATCAATCAATCAATTACTCATCAGTTTACAGCTTGATAGGGGTAATACCTTGTTTTTTTTTTTGAATTATTGCATGCTTGCTTGCTTGCTTATGTGTGTTATCATTTTTATCTTGCATTTTATTCCAATCTGAATTTCTCCCAACTAATATTCATATCTTGTAGGTAGACAAGGTTGTATTACATTGGGGCATGAGACACATTGTCAACTTGGTCCTTATACCTTGGTGCATCATGTCTAGTGTTACATCAAACATCATGGTTTCTCACTTTCTTGCAGCATAATGTGTCATTCATCTCCTCCATCCACTTCTTATCTTGCATCATTCATCTTCTCCCTCCTTATCATTTTATTTCGAGAGCATACCCATATTTGTTCAACCTACCTATCCTCTCAAGGGGGCATCATCATCCCACTAGTATTTCATCATCATCCTATCTTTCTATCATCATCCATTTTCCTCTATTTATACCTTAGCTTCTTTGAAATGATGTTACTCGACACAAATCTCATCATCTTGTACATCATCTCAAAGAGGGGAAAAATAATGTAGACACTAAAAATTGTCCTAGGCCTGTGACTCTTATTTTCTTCATCATTTCCCAAGTTTCATTCTTCATAATTAACTAATTTTTAATTATTTAATTATTTTATAAGGTCATAAGTCTTCTATTAATTAAATAATTTTAATTATTTAATTAATTCATTTTTTATCTTTATTTCTCGTTGATTAATTAAATAAATTTTGTTTATTTAATTACATCACTAATTAGCCCCTTCCTTTCTATAATTAAATAAATGCTTATCTATTTAATTATTGTCGTTTTTCTACTATAATTACATAATTATTTTAATTATTTAATTATTCAATATCCTCTTTTTCTATAATTAAATAAATTTTATTTATTTAATTATTTACTAATTTGTCATTTTCATCCACTTTTGAATTAAATTATTATTTAATTTAAAAGTCAACATGTCACATGTCTTTTATAATTAAATAATGCTTTTATTATTTAATTATTGACCTTCCCTACCAAATTAAATAATTTTATAATTATTTAATTTTATCCAAGAACCTATGTTTCTATTTCAACCTCAATATTTGTGTCATTCTTATCTTCTCTCGTCTCATTCATTTTCCACCCTTGATTGAATTATCTTATAATTCAATCTTGGCCATTAATCCTTATCATTGCCCTAATTTTTCCCTAACCCTATTTGATACTACAACTTTCAATCTTGGCCATTGATTAAGACACCTTATTGACATCCAATCTCAACCATCAATCCAAACCAGACCTTTCCTATAAATCAACCCTCTCATAAACTATTTGGGGGGTTGATTCTTCAAGTATCCTTATGCTGCCAAAATTATTCTTGAATCATTCATCCATTTCTATCTATCATTCATATATCATCTCCATCTCAATGTTATGTTGTTGAATTGAGCAACCAACATATCAAATCAATCAAATAATTCATCCATCATTGCATCTATTTGAGGTATTGAAGATTTGGATTTGGTAATGCATGTTATTGTTTTATCATTTTTGTTTTTATCCAAATTTTTCATATACAATTTATGTTAAGAAAAAATGATAAATTCTCATCATATGCATGTATAAATTTATGATGCATTATGGGAGGACCATGTATGTTGGATAGATGTTTCCAAGACATCATGCAATGTTTTTCTATCATGTTTAACAATCTATGAAGTGCCAAATTATTATTTCGTTATAAGATCATATCTATGCATTACCAGATTTACATCCATATGGATCAACTTAATACTCATGTATCAAACCTTTGATAGTGCACAATCAAATTTCTAGGCTAACAATAGAGGAGGAAAAAATAAAACCTTGTGTATTCATCCTTAACATTTGAACATAAAATATTGTATCAAAATTTAAGCTACTAAGTTCCCAAATGATTAACATATTTATTTTTCATACTTAATTCACACATTAATCTATAAATATTATGTTCACCATATTAATTTATCTCTGAGTTTGATTTTGTCAGAAAAATCATTAAACTCCTCAAAAGTGTGGTGATGTCAAACAAATAGAAGGGAAAGCTCCCAAAGAAGTGAGGTCACTAACTATTGTTTGTGACAAATTTACATGATTGAATCTACGAATACTCTATAGATAGTTAAGGTTGTACTAGGTAATAAGATGGAGTAGGAAATACATGCACTAAGAGGTTTATTTAGCCGAAGGTGTTCCCTCTATGAACAATGCCTAGTAGATCTTTGAGATTGACGGTTTGCAGTGTTTGAGAGGTGTGCATGATGATTAAATGAATCTCAGCCATTCATCATTTTTCACCACTTTTTTGGTTGCTTTACAACGTCTTTTTACTGCTTTCCCCACCACTATTGGTTTTTTGTCCTCCAAACTCTTCCTCATTGGCATTAACCTTTCACTTCTTCAATTTGGTGAGCTAAAGCTTGAAAATAAGGTTTCGACAAGGGTTTTAGAGTATGTTTACTAAAATGAAAATTACTGCCAAGATCCGAATAATGAGCACATTTAGGTTTTAACATTATGACATCCTTTACCCTATGTAGTTAAGTAAATGTTAGCATAATTAATATATAATATATATTTTATATATTAAAAAAAAAAATATAAATAATATAATTATACTTATACTTAAATTATATATTATACTTAAATTAAATAAAAACTATTAAACACATATATAAAATGATTATAAGTAATAATTATATAGTACCAAATTTTAACATATAAATATAATAAAAAGTATACTTAATATATAATATATATTTTATATAATACAAATTAAAGTATATTTATTATTCTATATAATAGTATATAAAAATTATATTATTATTATATATCCCTCCCTATCTTCCTATCTATCTCTTTATCTCTACCTCTCTTTCCTTTTCTCTTTCCATATATCTCTATCTCTCTCTCTCTTCCCATATATCTCTATCTCTCCCTACTTCTCTCTCCCTCTTTTCCTCCCCTATTTCTCTCTCCCTCTCTATTTATCTATCTCATATTCTCTATGTTAGTCCATCTCTTTGTCTCTCTCTCCCTCTCCTCTCTCTATATCTTCTCATATCTCTATCTCTATATCACTCTATCTCACCATCTATATCTCTCTATATCTCTATCTCCCTCTTCCTCTATATATCTCTATCTCTCCCTTTCTATCTCTTTAAGCTATCTCTCCCTCTCTTCCCCATATTCTTCTCTCTCCCTCTCTACGTATTTCTTTCCTTCTCTCCCCCCTCTTCTTTTTCACCTTCTACCTATGTCCCTCCCTCTCTCCTCTTCTCTCTCTTCCTCCTCAATCTATCTCTATTCTTCTCTCCCCTCTTCTATATCTCTCCCTCCTATACCTATCTCTATCCCTTTTTATCCCTCCCTCTCTCTCTATCTCACCCCTCCCTATCTCTCCCCATTTCTCCCTCCCTCACTCCCTCCCCATCCCCCCTATCTATCTATCTATCTACCTTTATCTCCCTTTCTCTTCCCATATATCTCTATCTCTTCCTACTTATCTCTCCCTCTCTCCATCTCTATTTATCTATATCTAATTTTCTTTATTTGTCTATCTCTTTGTCTCTCTCTAAATATCCTCCTCTTTCTATATCTCCTTATATCTCTATCTCTATATAACTCTATCTCACCATCTATATCTCTCTGTTGCTCCCTCTCACTTTCCCTATATCTTTCTTTCTATTTTTCTCGCTCTTCCTATCTCACTCTATCTCCATCTCTACCTCTATTTTCCTATCTCTCCCTTTATCTCTAGACATGCCTCCCTCTCTCTCCCCCTCCCT
>VDFB02000003.1:458443440-458458978 GCA_007258455.2 Sequoia sempervirens
CTATTTTCCTCTCTCCCCCTTTATCTCTAGACATGTCTCCCTCTCTCTATGCATCCTTCTCTCCCCCTCCCTCTTCGTAGAACTCTATATCTACCTCTTTTTCTCTTTATCTCTATCTCTCCATATTTCTTCTTCCATCTCTCCCTCTATCTCTATCTCTGTATATATATCACTTCCTATCTCTATCTATATCTTTCTATCTCTCCTTTTCTGTCCCTCTCTATATATTTATCTCTTCCATATCTATCTATCCCTCTCTACTCTCCCTCTTTATCTCTCTCTCTCTCTCTCTCCTTCTCTCGTCTCCATATCCCTCTCTTTCTCCATCTCCATCTCAGTCTCTATCTCTATCTTCCTCTCTATCTCTATCTCCTCACCCCCCTCTACTCCCCTGCCCAACCCCTCAGCCCCCCTCCTTCTCTCCCTCTTTATCCCTCCCTCCTTATTGCAAACATAACATGAATCTATTGGTAATGGGTTGGTAATGGGTCCTGATTATATTCCTGATTTGGAGGTTTTATTTCAGTCATGTTTGGATCCTTGTAAGTGGATGCATAGTTAATTTGAAGCTATAACTTCTCCATTGAGACCTTTGTTACATAAACAACATCATGTGATGAATGGCCTATTAATTGACCAAAATTAGTAATTAGTAAATGTATGAAAAAAAAAGGACCAAAATTTATGGTAATTGACCTTCCAAACTTCTTTGGCGTACCCATTGCACACTAAGGTGCGATTGCTAGTGGTATCACACTAACGTAGGGGCTACAATGCCTCGCCTACAACATTGAAATAAAATAAAATTGGTTACTTTTCTATAATGGAACTTTTCCAGATTTTATAATATTTGGCAATGATGTGCTGTGTGTTGCCTACATTCCGTTAGAGTGCGATTATTGACAGCTGTCTTGTCTGACAGCGAATGGGAGCATGAGGGTCCACTAAACATTATGGCTGTTCTGTCTGACAAGCCAAATGTGCCGGATTCTTTAATATGATATTGACTACACCAGTGAAAAACAATGGGCAGAGTTGAATCTTGATATTCACCCCTGGAAGGAACATGAAATTTCGAGAGGAGACTCCACCGCTTGGATTCTTGGGTGGCGGTAAACCAGGTTTCGTATTCGATGTGCGTCTGAATTTTGGAGATATTTTTTGGCTTTAATGGTTAAAGAAGATCTATTTGTGCAGGATTATTCCATTGCACGAGCGGTAGAGTTCAGCTAGTACTATTTCTAGTACACTATTACCTACAATGATTTTCCCTAAGGAAAGGATACTGAAACTTGTCTCCAACCTTCAAAGATCTTTTTGGCAAAGATAGAAAGTGGAATTCAAACTAATGATTTTTAAGAAGTCAATTTGTTTATTAATCTTATCTTTTTAAGAAGTTAACGAGGATTTGTTCTTTCTTATAAATACTCTAGGTGGTACAGTAATAAATAATATATAAATGTATGATACTAATAAAAAAGGAGGGGGGAAATTCATATGATATAAATCTTCTAAAAAGGCTAAAAGGCTAAAAGTTTAAAGTGAATTTGTTCTTACAGAGTTATGGAGATTCGGTTGCTGAGCACCCTAATTTTGTGCTTCTTAAAATCTTACGTGGAAATTTAAAAAAATTCCCAAATTTTTACAACTTACTTGGCAACGCCCCTACTTATAACTAAGGTTTCAAAGCCATATCAGTAAATCATGTTTTATTGGTGTGTTGATGTGGCATCACATGATTTGTTGCTTTTTAGATCTAAGGAATACATATTATTCAATTATTGGTAGTTATCATTGTATACATCTAAAAATGGTCACAGTCAATCAAGCCTGTTAATTAATTAAATATGAATTATTTAATTAATCTTCTAAAGTCATCTACATATAAATAAATTTAATTATTTATTTATATCGTTCACTTTCTAATTCTTCTAATTTAATTAAATAAATAAGTTTATTTAATTATTACCATCTTCCATATTCCTCTTAATTAATTAAATAGATTTTATAATTTATTTTTATTAATTATCATAAGTTTGAATTTTAAATTCAAATAATATTCCTCTAAATACCTTTTTCACATTTAATTAAATATTCTAAATATTTAATTAAACACTTTCTAATTCTTCACCCTACCTATAATTAAATATTCTAAATATTTAATTAGAAACTTTCTTCACTCTACAGTTAATTAAATATTCTAAAATATTTAATTAGAAACTTTCTTCATTTCATATTTAATTAAGTATTTTATATTTTTAATTAAACGTTTTTCTATCATCTTCTCACATTTAATATTTAATTATGAAAACTTCTAAATTCATTGTCACATGTAATTAAATAAATTTATTTATTTAATTATGGGATTTATCAACAACTATCAACTAACTTCTCAAATGGCAACTTTCCTTCAATTTTTAGTGGAAAAAATTGTGTACGAGGAAACATCTTCCATTATTCTCTCAACTTTCCATCTTTTTCTCAACTTCCAGAATCTCTCACCGTTCATCTGGACAAGCTTATTTTCGACTGTTGATCTTTGCCAACTAGATTCTTGCCTTCAAAAACCTATAACTACAAACTCTTTATAAGTTGAAAACGATCCTAGATTTTGTGAATTTAATGCTATTATTAAAGTTGCATTCTAATCAGCATTTAGCAATCTTTTCAGATATTTTTATTTCAAGTTCATAACATTTTAGTTTTCACACCATAGCTTAAATCATTTAGCAAGTAGACATGCATTTTGCATAAGCTCATTCTCTAAAGTTGTCATTCTAACAAGCTGTTGCTTACACCAAATGAGGGCCAGTACTTGCAACGAATTCTTGGAGATAAAGCACAATAAGATGCTTTTGAAGGAGCTATTCTTTTAAGAGTTTGCTTTACTTTTCAATTAGTTTCCTTTGATTTAATGTTTTATTGGTGTGTTGGTTTATATTTCTTTAGTTAAGACACATATTTCACAACACACATTTTTTGGTGCCCACCGTGGGGCCTTCACCCCATTTTTGACATCTACTTGCAGGTTTTTTGACAAGATTTTGCATTTTGGAGTTCATTTTTCCAAAAAAAATTGCATTTTAGTGCATCTGTGGGTTTCCTTAGCGCATCCAGGGCTTCTTTCAACACTTATGCAGGTCTTTTGATGCATCTGACAACTGTTTTAGTGCATCAAAAAATTTATTTAGCGCATCTAGGCAACATAATAGCACATCCATTTAGCTCACTTCATTTAAAATTGTTTTAAAAAAAAATTGCATTCTTAGATTAGCGCATTTAGGATTTCTTTTAGTGCATTTAAGGTTTTCTACAACGCTTATTCAAGGTCTATTTTAGCGCATTGACTATTTTTTTTAGCGCATATGTATGATCTTTTAGCACATGCAGGTTGTAACTAAACAAGGTTCTTAGTCTGATGCCTTCCACAAGCAAGACTTTTTCTAGCTTAAAAAGAACCAACCCTAGGGTAGACACAACAATTTAAAATGAACCAATCCTAGGATAGACATGGAATTTAAAATGAAGCAATCTCAGGGTAGTCACCACACATTGATTTTGTGGTTAAAATGAATCCAATGCTTGTTGTGAAGCAAAATCTTCACATTTATTAAATCATTGTCATTTGGGCTTTAAAAAGAACATTGTTTGCTTTGTTTGCGGCAATAGGTCTATGCTTCCCCCTTAACTAGGTGATCAAAATACCAGAACTTCCTTTTTAATTCATTCAATTTTACATGCTTTCTTAAATCCTTTAGAGGGTCTGCTCTTGTGGGAAAAAGTACTCACCCAAGAGGAATGACCTAAGTGGGAACAACTAAAGCCAAGTTTTCCAACCCACTATAATCAAAAGTGAATTCAAGGAAATCCTACAATTCGACAGTAGTGTGCAAGATAGCCATCCCCAAAGCCTTTTTTCTAAAGATTGGAAGGTCTCCTAAGGGAGTTTATCATTTACTACACTGAACGGAAACCCTTACTACGAACCTAGTGTAGTAGCCAAATACGTCAGTTTTTGAACATCCTAATAATCACAGTGCAAGGGGAGGGAAGAATCTACCCCCAAGATACTCACCATATAACTGCTAAGGACCATTTGCTCAGGGGATCTAGTACCCACTTCTGTCACTCTAAGTATGCGCCTAGAAAAGACAAAAACACGGGCAACACGACTGTGTGAGTCGACGTAGTTCTAAGATGTGGGTTGTTGATTATTATGATGACCTACTTGAGCACTAAGAGTGAGTCTACCTGAATTCTCTGTTCTGTGTAAAAACCTATGAAATTTTTTTGAACATACACTCATTGTTTAGATTCTAGAACTTTAAGAACAATTGTCTTCCTATTGCATGCTTTATTTTCAAAACATTAATTTAGATAAGATCATCTAGAAAACACAAGAAGTTGACAAATCAAACTGTGAAATTTATGTTAAGGGATTAGAAATCAACAATAGAGAAAAACTTGGAAACATTAGGCTTTTGCGAATTCCTTATTTTCTCAAACTAAGATCAAAACATCGCAAAGTGCATCATCACATCCATTTCTAATTTCTAGTTTAATTCCCATAACAGGATCATCATCCTTCATTCCAGGGAATCACAAACTAAAAATTAGAAATTCCTTAGTCATATCAATAGAATCCATCATTATATTCTAATTAAGGTATCCAACAAATTGCACTCTCCCATTTGTGATCAAATTTAGTAAAATATTTGGTATAAGCATATGCCTGTTGTCACAAGGTCCCAAAAACATAAAGAAGAAGACGAAAGAAGACATCCACTTTACAACATGGGTGATTGGGAAGAAAATCCTTTTCATAGGTTTCATACTCAGAATAGTTCAAATGATGAAATAACCGATGAAATGATTTAAGAAGTTGAACAGGAACCACAGTTTCACATAATTTTGGGCAAGATCTTAGAGTGAAGTAAAGAAGGATACTTTCTTTTATTGGAAAACCAAGGTGCCAAATTTCCCTCTGACTACGATATGGAGAAAATTATAGAAGATCCTGGAAAGATTGAAACTCCCTTAAATGATCTTAGTACTCTTACCCAACAAATAAGAGCACTCCAAAGGAAAACCAAGGAAATACAAGGGGTCACAACTAAGAATTCCTTTGATGAAAATATGAATGTAACCTCTTCTCCTCCAAAAACAACATCATCCAAATTCAATGTTTTTGAATTTTTGTAAAGGTCAAATGAAAAGCCCAAATCTAAGCCATCAAATAAAATTGACCAATCTTGTCATGTCATGCATTTATCTTCATCCCCCATAATTCAAAATGAACCTCAGGATATTTTCACCCAGGATAATGATTCAGTTCAATCACCTTATTTTATCATATCCTCTACATCCAATGATTCATTTCAATCTACACATCTCAATCAAAACATTCTTTCGACTCCATCCCATGATACCAAAATTCTACAAACCCTTCCTATCTTTGATCAATATCCCATATCTCAAGAACCATATGATGATCCCCTCCTTTCATTATTCACCCATGATAATCCTCTTCCATCTCGAGAAAAAAATGTTCTTCCAAGTTCTCCGTCCACCCCATTCAATGAATCCATACACTCTTATGATTCCATCACATCCCAGGAGTAAAAAAATTCTTCCATCCTATCCAAAGATTCCCTTCCATTTGATGATCAAGCTACTCCATCTCCTTCATCTAATGATTCTTTTCCTAGTCAAGATCAAAGTATCCTATCATCCTCATGTCAAGAGCCTCTCACACTTCTTCAAGCTATCCATGAACCCCAGACCTATAAATTGGGATCCTCCACCTTTATCCACTCAAGTTTACTTCCAACACCTATCCTTTCATCCATATCATATCCTCAAAATGGGCTCGCATCTTGTTTCACAAATAATGCATATCCCATGGGTAAACGAATGTGTGAAATTATGTATTACAAAGGAAAAGGATTAGGCCTTCATGAGAAAGGTATCCTAGAACCCCTTTCTATCCAAGCACATCCATATTCTCATGGCCTTGGTTATACACCTCATGCTCAACCTAGGCATCCTATTCCATCAAACCCTCCATCCATCCTAGGTCCTTATCCTAGTCCATCAAACTCTCCATCCATCCTAGGTCCTTATCCTAGTCCATCAAACACTCCATCTATCTTAGGTCCTTATCCTAGTTCATCAAACCTTCCATCTATCCTTGGTCCTTATCATCCCAACCCTAGCTCATCAACCCTTCCATCCATATTAGGGTCCCACATTTCTCCATCTCCTATTCTTCAAGAACAAAAAAGGCACACATCCTTGATCCACTTTCAAAATTCTTCTTACATTAATTCATCCATCATACCTCCATATCAGTCATCTCAATACACTCCTCCCATTGCTTTTGGAAACAATTTAGGTGCCAAATGTCAAAAGCTTCAATATAAAAATCCACATTTATCAAAGGATCAACATGTCTCCTCGAAGAGTCATGCAAAAATAAAAGAAAATTTGATCCAAAAATAAAAAATAAAATTCAAAAGGCCACAAAGGCCCATCAATTCAAAAGAAAAATCTCAAACACCACAAAGGTCCATATAAATCAAAGAGAAAAATCTCAAAGGCCACAAAGGCCCATAAAGAAAATATCAAAATCAAAAGTCATGTGGATTCCTAAAAGTATCAAAGAAGCAATAAAATCAAAAATGGCATCCAAATTTGCTAATCCAAAAGCTTCTCCACATCTCCCATCTAAAAACATATCACCTTCCAAATCCACTTTTCCTCCATCACTCCATCACCCTTCAAGGTGTGTGCCAATGTTAATCTTGCCATCCTTTCCATCTATCCATCACCAAGCCTTCCAACCTCCTATCCATTATCCAACATCCAATCCCCATTCTCCTCCTTTAATTCAAAGCTTTGAATAAGGCCTTAGCTTCTACTATCATGCCAACATTTATAAGTCTAATTCCCATTCCCATGGTCTATTAGAGCACATATTCGAGGGATATTAGTAGTGAAACTTGATGCTTAAACCCTTCCTCCATTCCCCTATCATGCAAATATTATCTTTCATATCCATCTCCCTATCCATATACTATCTTCCATTTTCCTCTTATCATTCATGGTCATTATCCTCATTTTCACCTTTGATCTTGACAAGGTTAAGGATCTTCTTGAAAATCATGCATCTTATCCTATTCACTTCATCCAAATCTTCCATACCATATCCTTTGTCATGCATCTTCTCTTATATTGTGGGGCATCTTGTTTCTTCAATTGGTCATCCCATTCCATCTTAAATGTCCTTGAAAAATCCAAAAAATTAGAAAACATCAAAATCCAAAAAAATCAACATCAAAATCCAAAAAAAATAATCAAAAACATCAAATCAAAAAAAAAACACAAAATCCAAAAAAAATCAAAAATCAGTAAACATCAAAATCCAAAAAAATCAAAAAGACATCAAAATCCAAAAAATTCAAAATATTTCCACAATCCAAAACAAATTCAATAAATCATATGCTTTCATCAATAAAATGGTCATCCTAGACTGGGGGAAAAATCCTGAAATCACTGGGGGCAACTTGTTTTGAGCTTAAATCAACAGACAAGCAACAACAAGACAACCTAGTGAAAACATCAATCATCCTAAACATCAAGTTGACCATCAATCACAATCAATCAAACAACCGACTATCCAAATCAACATAAAAAACAAAACAAATCAACTCTGATTAGATGATCTCTTATGAATCATGGTTTGATCACTTTAACACTTATGTTCAATTGTTTTATCTTGATTGTTGTTATCATTTCTCTAGAGTACCTCAATGATGTCTAGAACTAGAGGGGCTAGGAAGGAGAATGATATTTTATTTGTCTTCTCTTTGTGAGTTAATCAGTATTACTGTGCAAATTTTCATGGGACATACTCTACAAAGTATTATTGATGACATTTCAAATTTGCATAGGAAAATGATTAATTCTTGCTTGTTTACACAAGAGATGCTTAGGTCTTCTTGGTCTTATTATACCTAGATGCTTGTGTTATGTTGCACTATCAAATCTCAACGGAAGTTGTATGGAAGTTGTACTCAGGCCATCATGGTCTACATTATACCATCGATGCTTGTACTAACTTTCAACATATCAAAAGGCTTAATGATGATAAATAAGCATAAAGTTGGCTCACAGAATGACAACGGTGTGCAGTTCATTTTGCATAGTTAAAATCTGCATGGTTAATATAGATGGCATCCATATTAGTTTGTGCATGAGCATTATCATATCCATCACATCTCATCTGTACATTATCTCAATCAATCCATCCAATCATTTCTTCCAATCTCATCTCAATTAATTCATCTAATCATTTCTTCCAACCTCATCTAATCAATCCATTCAATCTAGCACAAATCATTTAATCATACCTTTGATCTTGTTCCTAGCCTTACTACAAGCCTTTATCATTATAATTATCATCGAGATGTATCCTTCCCTTATCAACAACACTCTCATCATCATCATCATTGGGATGTACCATTCCCTCATAGAAAACACTATCATCATCATCATCAATCCATCTTGGCTTGTAGTTTGACTGGGGCAACATCATATTTATTTTTGAATCCATTTGTGCTTTATTTCTTCTCATTTTGTATTCTCAATCTCCTATCGCTTACCATCCTCTATTGTCCATCATTTTGCATCATCTTCCTCATCTCGCCTTTCATCTAATTGATCCATCATCTATCAACCTATCATCGATCATCACCTATCATGAGGTCAATCATCATCAACCTATCATTGATCCTCACCTATCATGAGGTCAATCATCATCATCCTATCATTGATCCTCACCTATCATGAGATCAATTATCAAAATCATCATCATCATCATTTCATATCAATCTTTCAATAGCGGTTTTTATCAAATCATCTTTATCGGCTGATGAATCAAACATCAAATCACTGTAAATTTTTAAAAATCATCAAAAATTTCCTTTTTTTTTTTTGAAAAATTCAAAATTTTATCCAATTCATTAGCCTAGGGGGCATATAGCATCATCAGTCAATTTTTCAAAGTCAGGGGAAATTTTCCATTATTTGAATTTTTCTTTGAAGCAATGTGTATAGTACACCACTTCAAAGAGGGGCAAAATGTATACATCTAAAAATGGTCACAATTAATCAAGCCTGTTAATTAATTAAATATGAATTATTTAATTAATCTTCTAAAGTCATCTATATATAAATAAATTTAATTATTTATTTATATCGTTCACTTTCTAATTCTTCTAGTTTAATTAAATAAATAATTTTACTTAATTATTACCATCTTCCATATTCCTCTTAATTAATTAAATAGATTTTATAATTTATTTATATTAATTATCATAAGTTTGAATTTTAAATTCAAATGATATTCCTCTAAATACCTTTTTCACATTTAGTTAAATATTCTGAATATTTAATTAAACACTTTCTAATTCTTCACCCTACATATAATTAAATATTCTAAATATTTAATTAGAAACTTTCTTCACTCTTCATATAATTAAATATTCTAAAATATTTAATTAGAAACTTTCTTCACTTCATATTTAATTAAGTATAATTTTATATATTTAATTAAACTCTTTTCTACCATTTTCTCACATATAATTAAATATTAAATATTAAATATTTAATAATGAAAACTTCTAAATTCATTGTCACATATAATTAAATAAATTTATTTATTTAATTATGGGATTTATCTTCAACTATCAACTAACTCCTCAAATGGCAACTTTCCTTCAATTTTGAGTGGAAAAAATTGTGTAAGAGGAAACATCTTCCATTATTCTCTCAGCCTTCCATCTTTTTCTCAACTTCCAAAATCTCTCACTATTCATCTTGACAGGATTATTTTCGATCGTTGATCCTTTCCAACTAGATTCTTTCCTCCAAAAACCTATAAATACAACCTCTTTGTGAGTTGAAAACGATCCTAGATTTTGTGAATTTAATGCTATTATTATAGTTGCATTCTAATCAACATTTAGCAATCTTTTCAAGCATTTTTATTTCAAGTTCATAGCGTTTTAGTTTTCACATCATAACTTAAATCATTTAGCAAATAGACATGCATTTTGCATAACCTCATTCTTTGAAGTTGTCATTCTAACAAGTTGTTGCTTACATCAACTGAGGGCCAGTACTTGTAATGAATCCTTGGAGATAGAGCACAATAAGATGTTTTTGAAGGAGCTATTGTTTTAAGAGTTTGATTTACTTTTCAATTAGTTTCCTTTGATTTAATGTCTTATTGGTGTATTGGTTTATATTTGTTTACTTAGCACACATATTTCATAGCACACAATCATCAACACTAACAATTTTAAAGTCACAACTATTGGTTCAATATTATCATGAATATTGGGCATTAAATCAACAAATGCTATAACAACTATTGGAACATGCTCAACTACTAGGTCCTTTCCCCTAGTCAAAAGTAATCATTAAATTCTATCACCCACCAATCATTATTTCGACATTCTTACATTTTATACTTAATAAAATCTTTCAATATATGATTAATAGCACGAGTTACAATATACTATTCATCAATATAAATAGCATTAGTTAACAAAAAAAAATCTTTGTAATGTTCTTACTCTATAAGTTTGAATTTCCTTTGATCATGGTGTTTGTTTATGGGGGAGGACCTTGTCCCCTCGGATCGTATGCCTCTGATTCCTCTTGATGTATCTTCTATCCCTTTGGTTTCTATAGTTGAACAATCTACTAACACTGTTGGTGGGGTCGATTCCTCTCCTAACATCGATGGTTTGAAATATGCTCTCCTTGGAGTGTCTTTGGATTCTGGTTGTATGAGTGATGCTCCTGAATATGTAAAGTCTGACGAGGGAACTTCTATCAAACTTCCTAACTCAATTGCTGATCGAATCCTCTATTCAATGAATAACTCTCTAGTTGAAAATTTTTCCTCCTTTCAACTTAGCATAGAGATGGTTCACAAGGTGTTGGCAAGAAGTTGAGTCCACCTTTTGGCCATTTAGTGGAAGTGTTTTCCCTGATTTTTAGAATTCGGCATATTCAACCTTAAAATTTGAAGCACTTAGAGATGAAATCTTGGAAAAGTCACTAATCATAAAATGTAGTACTCGGAGTCTAGTTTCCAAATATGTAATTTATTTCAATACCCACATGATACAAATTGATTTTCAATAGGTGTTTCTAAAAACCACTGTTTAAAAGTAACCTTTTTTACCATATCATGCATGTGTACGCCATCCATATTTTGAACTAAATAATCATATTTTTCTAAATCCTTTTAGGAAAATATTTGTAACTCTTTGAAGCATGCTTTCCATATTTTTTTGTAATTTTTTATTGAATATTTTTTTTTGCTAATTTTTTATTGGTCATATTTGGTGTTTTGAAAAATCATTGTGTACGTCACATAAGATGACCTAAACTTATCATTTCTTGATTTTTTTCAAATTTAAAAGAATTTTTTGAAGTACGCTTTCGTACAATAATTTTTTTTAAAATTATGTTAATAAAAAGTTATTAAAATACTAAAAAACCCTAATAATTCAAGTTTATGGACTTGTTTCATCAGAAATTAATTGAAAAATAGAAAAAATAATCCAAATGTAAAAAAAATCATATATTTAGAATCTACATTGTCTCATCTATAATGGGTTTTAATTTCATCAAAAAAAATTGAAAAGAAAGGTCTTTAGACATATGCCCAAAGTCACTATTTTCTTGTGACATTGCTAGGACCTTCAACTTGTAGGTCAAATCAGGTCCAAAGCTTAGATTTGGGTGCCCAAGTCTTTTCTTGAATCGAAAAATAAAGCAAAAACTTGATCAAAAATTAAAATTTTAAAAAATTGGATCCCGTTTCATAAAAAAAATTATTTTTATGAATTTAAGAAACAAGATCAAAAATTAAAATTTTAAAAAGCGGGATCCCATTTCATAAAATCATAAAAATAAAATAATTTTTCTCTTTTAGAAATGTGATCCCATTTCATAATGGGATCTTTCTTTTTAAAAAACGTGACCCCATTTCTTAAATTCATAAAAAAATAAAATTATGAAACAAGATCCCATTTTCACAATGGGATCCAATTTTTTAAAAATTGGGATCTAGTTTTAGAATGGGATCACATTTTTGGCTTGGGGTCCATAACCTAAGTAGGATCTCGTTTATTAAAAAGCGGGATCCCATTTTTTGCAAGTTGATTTCATTTTTTTTACGAAGGCGAAAACTTCCACATTTTGTGAACTCATCTTTGTGCTTTTACTACACAGTTGGATGTCCTCTACTTGGAACGTGTAGGTGAGTGTGTCAACAAGTGCTATTTCTAGGGGAATTTTCTTGTTTAAGTTCACTTCTACTAAAGATCTCATTGTGGTTATTTACTAGGGGTCCCCTAGTTCCATGGTAAACATAGCTTGTCTTTGTGTCATTGGAAGTCGAGCTTTGACCATGTTGTAGATCCAAATAACACAAATCCTATTTGGATAATTTGTCTACCTAGCCTCCCACTCAAATTCTAGGATGAAGATATTTTCAAATGGGTTGGTAACTCCTTCAACCATTTTTTCATTCTTGATGGTGTTACAAAGGAAAAATCTAGGTTAGTTTTTACTTGTTTTTGTGTGAATATGCATATTAGCAAAACTCTTTCTAATTGTATAACCCTTCAACTGAAGTTAGGATGTTGGACTCAACTAATTTAGTATAAGAATGCTACATTTGTTTTGTCAAAATTTCTTGAAATTTGGACACATACTTACTAAATGTAAAGCTTCAAATAAGAAAGTCTCTAGATCTAATGACCCTATTGCCCCACCTTTGGATGAAGGGAAAAAATACCCATTTATGGAGGACCTTCTCAATATCTTGAGATCCCCTTCTAAAAAACCCATTCAAACCACCTTGGTGTTGGATACCTCTCCCATCATTCAAATCATTGTTAATGATTAGCCCTTTGAGCCGTCTCCCATTGAGGATGCTGAAATCCATAACCCTAGTCCTTCCTTAGAGACAAAACTCCCTTGTCTGTTGAGCTTCCTATTGCAAACACACATGCTTCTCTGATAGCACCTATAGCTAAGATTTCTATATTGAAATATAGCTCTACTTTTGCTACTTATTAGCCATTTAAAGGTCTTGTACTCTCTTCGAGGGCTGGCCCCAGTACTTATTGGATGGATGAGGATTTTTCAACACCAAAAAAGAAAACTAGGAATAATAAAACTGATGTGGGAGTGGACTCAGAAGTAGGTAGGCTCTCTCAACATAAAACAAGACAAAAATAAATAACAAGGGAGATTGCTTATGGAAGGTAGAAGATGTTGGATTCAACCACTATAAACTACAAATGAAGTTCCTCTCTTGGAATATGAGCGGCTTAAATAGCCCTAAAAAAAACACTCTATCAAGACATGTATTCTTGAGAATAAAATTGAATTTCTATTAATAGACAAAGTTAAAATGAGTCATGATACTTTCCAATTAGTGGCAAACCGTATCAAGCCTAGGGAACAAAAAAATCATCAGTCAAGCATAAGGCTCCTTTGGAGGTATTGTTACTATGTGGGATCTATTGGTGACTACCGGTTCCCTACTATAACTCTTTGTTAGTAGTTTGATTGTTAAATTTAGCAACTCTTTTTTCTCTTGGGTCCTTGTCAACCTATATGCTTCAAACATCTACAATTCTTGTAAGTTTGTTTGGGATAATATAGCTCGATAAATAACGACAAATATAAATTATATGTAGTTGGTTTCTAGCAACTTTAATACCCCCTTTTCCCTCTAAGAAACTTGAAGGATTAAATGACTACACTGAAAACATGGCAAATCTAGAAAATTTCATCAATGCAACTGGCCTAATGCATATTGAGTTGCAAGGGCAACCCTTTACCTAGAAAAACTTCAGGAAAGGTAAGAATCTTATTCAATTCAAGCTTGATCATTTTTTGGTCTCTTCTAACTAGGCTATGGGATGTAACTCAAATCTGGTGGCTTTACCATGAACTATCTCAGACCATAATCCTCTTCTTCTCTCTTGGGTTGCTAGTCCCCATAAGGGACCTATTTCATTATGTTATGAAAACATGTCGACCAAACACCTTGAATTTAGAAATTGTATCATTAAGGGTGATCCCACAATACTGGTTTACATTTTTTGGCCAAATTGGACATTGAACTAATTTTTTCTAACTAAATCTTCAATTTCAGACACCTATAGTGTAGCTAAACCATGAGGAATTTGAAGATGATACAAACTCGTGATTTGTGGAATTTTGTGTGTAGATTCTAAATATATTTTTTTCAAAAAATTTGGAATTATATTGCACTTCTTTTTCCATCTCATTCAAAAACTAGTTTTTTTTTTTCAATAAACATCATTTTTAAGGAGTGATGCTCACTGTATAACACATAACTTTTTTCCATGAAGGATCAAATTCTTTTTTTTTTGAATTTAGATTTGTAACTATGATATCTAATGCTTCCAATTGGTTTCATATTGTTTTATTGAACATTTTTTCCTTAATCAAGTTTTGAACTCAAACCAATTACAATTTGGACATAGGCAGACCATATAACACAATTTTTTTTGTATGTATCAAAATTAAATTTGTTCTTTTGTTTTTGGATCAAGGACTTCAATATCTGGTGAACTCATATTTTTCAAAAAAAAATTTATAATCTTCTATTTTTCCACATGATTTTCGGTGAAAAACCTACATTCATAAGAAATAAAAATTAAATTTAATAATAAAATTAATTTTAATTAAAATTATAATTTTTTCGAAGCTTATATAATTTTTTCGAAGCTTATAATAAGGACTACATACTTAGAATTTTTTTAAGAAAATGAATTCAATTGATCTCCCAAAAGGTAAATCAAAAGTGGTTTTTTATCAGCATTTTGATAGGTGTAAAGGAGACTCCGTTATAGGTATGGTTTAACACTACCAGGGTTCTATCCAAGGGGGCTTGGTCTAAGGTGGTTTGATCAAACCCTCTTCAATTGGAATCCTTTAAGTGAAATTTTTCAAGGATTAAATGATAATAGATATTCTAAAAATATATGATTTCAACAAAAATTGGGATCTTTGAGAAAGTGTAAATCACTATTGTGGCAACACCCTTCATTGGTGGAATGCCCCCTTTCAGGGTACAACTATGTATAGAGTTTCTCAAAAGCTAAACTTGATAAAGTAAAATGTGAGGGTATGGAATATGCTAACCTTTGGGAATGTTCTTGGGGGAAAGAAGATGTCTAGGGCAGGTGCATGAAGATGGGTAGCAATTTTGTGACCACTTTTTAAATTCTTTTTGAAAACTCATAATGTGAGCGCATTATGGCTTGGTGTGTCGAGCTTGAGGCTCAGCCACCACAAAGCCATAACACAAACATATTATATTGGGGTAAGTGCACCAAGATGATTCTCAAAAAGGGGGCCTAAATGGCCAATTTCTTTTTTAAATCAGGAAATGCTGACCTTGGATGTGAAATTG
>VDFB02000003.1:458459078-458598738 GCA_007258455.2 Sequoia sempervirens
CAAAAATTTGAAGATAATAGAATACAATAGTACTAGAATAAAGTGAAGTATAGATGATAAAGATAAGGAGAAGAAAGGAAAGAAGATGCTCACAACAATACAAGTAATGAAGCTTCCAGCTAGTAGATATCTTCAACACCTACATCTGTAAGATTTGGAGAAAGTGTTGGGGCTGTATAGGGGTTTATCTCAGTCAAACCCCTATTTTGGTGTTCCCACCTCCACGGAAAGCTAGATATAAAGAGCGAAATGGACCAAAATGGAAAAAACATGTGGTGAAAGAAAAACCCTCACATGAGTAGAACCCACACCACCAAGTAGGAGTGATAAAAGTAATCCCCGCTTGAGGAGGAGAACCTATATCAAAAAGTAAATATGCAATAGATAGGGGATGTGACAAATACCAAGATACTTAAAGGTGCAAACAAGGCTTAGGAAGCCAAGGAGGAAGTAAAGAGTGCTGCAAGATCCAAGAGTGACATGTACAAGGTGTTGTGAGAAGAGTTCTTGAAGTTGTTGTAACAAGTTAGTGATATGTGCAATCAAGAGAGGAAAGAGGGAAAAGAGAAAATCCAAGGAGCAAGAGAGAGGCTAGATGAACTTATAGGAATGGAGCTAAAAGAAGTTAGAGTTGCAAATGAATTGAAAAGATAGCATTTAAGGAAAAGAAGCAAAAGGAAGCTTCTCAGACAATTACAAAGCGACCTGAGCCATTACCACCAACTAAAGAAGGTGATAAGTGGCAAGCATGCATGAAATAGGTGTTTGAACATTGAAACATCATAGGATGCTAGCATCATGCACAAACATCCATGCGGTGCACTAGTTTCCAGACACATCATGCTAAAAAATGATGCGAATAGGAAAGGTAGAAGGTCATATGCAAAGTTGACATGCAAGGGTAACTGTTGGAAATGGGTGTTGAAGCATCCTGAGAGGGATAAAGGTTGGTCCAAGGGATAAAATGAGCCTACACAAGATGCTAAGGGAGTGGACACTAAATTAGATGCAAGAACCACATCCTACATCACATATTTGTTAGTAGCTCAAACATAATCAGGTCTTATGATCTAACTTTCCTAGCAAATTAAATTGAAGGGTAGATGTATTCCCCCCTTGATTCCTCTTGCTTTACGGAGATGGAATCAAGGTAGCAATCCAACAGCATCGAACTACACAAGTCCATCATATGGAATTTCCAAGTACCATGCCACTTGATGATAGACATTTGATGAGAATGGGAGTGGAATCATGATTCCAACACAACAAATGGCATCGAAAAAAGAGTTTTCTAGATCTTAATATGTTAGTTTAAATAAAAAGCACTTCTTTTTTTTAACAAAAAAGTGACCTAAATATGGATGTATATAAAGATAAAAGAGAAGGTAAATTACATTTAGTTTTATCCTTTACCTTTTTACAGAGTGAGCTCAGAGTAGATTGAGCCACCATGTTGAGCAGATGCCCATCCACCTATCCACAAATTAGGCTTCTACCGGAGGTGGTTGCATAGGGTGAGATACAACCTACTATGAGTGGATTTTGCCTTCTCTGTACTATGATTTAATCAAAATTTAAAAAAAATTAGATGAATTTAGAGTCTAGGGAGGGTTTTTGTTTCATTTTTTTAGATTGTTGCAAAGTGTCCCAGTTAAGGAACAAAGTGTCTAGAACCCTTAATTAAGATATTCTAGAGCAACTTTAGCACACTTTTTGACAATTAAAGCACAAATTTCAATTTTTAAGATGTTTTAAATGATATTTTTCTTCTTTTTCAAAGGAAAATTTTACCTTGGACACACCAACATGTAGGTTTCCATACATTCATCCATCTTCAAGAGCTTTTTGATCAACTACCTGAGGAGGATATGTAGATCCTCTAGGAGATGGGCCACTACTGGGCCTATCTCTCCCTAACTATGCAGTATCATGATGCCATGTTGGTGGAGTTGTTAGAGAGATGGGATGCAAACACCTACACCTTCCATATACCTATAGGAGAGATGATGGTCACATTGGAGGACATGCACTACATATTGTGAGTGCCTATCTAAGGAGAGAGGGTTTTCCTAGCACAAGGCAGGAGCTTTGAGAAGATGTAGACTGGCACCAAGTATTGCCTAGGAAAATCGGTTCGTTGCAGGATCATAACACCATGCATTGAGATTTCATGTCTTCTTCATGCACAATCACCACTCGTCAGACACATCTTGATTTTCATAGTAGCACTAGTACTATTCCCCGATGGTCATAGAGCACATCTGGAGGGGGCTAGTGCACATGATTTGAGACATGGAGCACTACCATGGGGTGATCCCACAATAGTGGTTTACAATTTTTGGCCAAACTAGACATTGAAATATTTTTTTTAACTAAATCTTCACTTTCGGGTACTTATAGCGGCTAAACCGTGAGGAATTTGAAGATGATGCAAACTAGAGTTTCATGAAATTTTGTTTGTAGATTCTAAATATATTTTTTTCAATTTTTTTGGAATCAGATTGCACTTATTTTTCCATCTCCCTCAAAAACTATTTTTTTCAAAAACAACATTTTTAAAAAAGTGATGCACACCGTATAATGCATAACTTTTTTTCCATAGAGGATAAAATTCTAATGCTTTCAAATTTAAATTTTTAACTCCAATATCTAGTGCTTCCACTTGGTTAGATAACTTTTTATTGAATATTTTTTCTTTAATCAAGTTTTGAAGTCAAACCAATTACAATTTAGACATAGTACGACCGTATAAAAGCTGTAACTTTTTTTGTATGTATCAAAATTAAATTTTTTTTTTGTTGGATCAAGGAATCCAATATCTAATGCATTCATATTTTTTAAAATTTATTTTGATAATCTTCTATTTTTCCACATGTGCAACGTAGAGCTTGATTTTCAATAAAAACCTACATTCACAAGAAATAAAACAAATATAATAATCAAATTAAATTTAATTAAAATTATAATTTTTTGGAAACTTATAATAAGGATTACATACTTACAAAAAAATAAATTTTAAATTAATTTATTTGATCCCCCAAAAAGTAAATCAAAAGTGGTTTTTTATCAGCATTTTGATAAGTGTAAAGGAGACTTTGTTATAGGTATGGTTTAAAACTAGTGGGGTTCTATCCAAGGGGGCTTGGTCTAAGGTGGTCTGATAAAAACCTATTCAATTGGAATCATTTAAATGGAAAATTTCAAGGCTTAATTCATTATATTTTCTAAAAATATGTGACTTCAACAAAAATCAGGATCTCCTAGAAAGTGTAAACCACTATTGTGGCAGCACCCCATGTCATTTTTACATGGGGTTGGATCATACTGGAACACATATACTATGATGGGTAGATTTATTTATGAAGATATGCACAACATTTTGCACTATACTTTACTACAGACATGGATCCTAGAGCACATTACTTATACCAGGCTGAGAGGATTCTCGATTGCCACAATAGTGGGATACCCACAGAACTTCAGTTATCCCCTAAGACATGAATGGAAAAATGGTGATGTACTATTCTGGAGGGTTAGATTTGATAGACTAAGTGAGGAGGAAATTATATGGAGACCCTATCTAATGGAGCTATTTTGGCCGAACAGTACAAGACAGATGAGGTGGATGCAAAGGGATAAACTTTTATTGGGACAATACAATCACTTAGTGAGACCCTTCTAATACGATCATGTCATGAAATACTTCGGGAAAGTACATATATGACCAACACTATGGTCTTCATATAGAAAATTAGTACATAGCCCTCATAGACCTAGGGATCTTAAACGACTGATAGTAGATGATGTTGTCTAGAGTGATGCAAAGGAGGAGGATACAAACTTGCACCCAGTCTTTGATTCAGATTATGTCATCATGCCAATAGTATGACAAGTGGTGGGAGGTTGCTTGGCCAGGAGCTATCTTTCCTATGGACTATCCTATGGGCTTTGTAGGACCATTACTAGATCCAAGTGAGGAGGACAAAGAGTTAGGCAAGTGAGTCAATCCAACACATTTATTCCCAGAGGGGGAGGAGGAGTCAGAGGATGACAGTGACTGCGAGGGAGAGGAGGATGATGATGAGATAGAGGATGAGCAGAGCCAACCTACAAGCAAGGATAGTGACAATGGTGACGCTAGTCCTCCTAGACCCAAGTGGAGAGATATAGTTCCCACATAGGTTACAAGGTCATAGTCTGCACATGCTAGTGTTCGAGAGGATGGAGGGAGTAGCAGGGAATTCAAGATTCCTACAAATCATGCTACAAAACCAAGTAATGATATTTATTGTTATTCTTTGTGTTTTTATGTATGCAATGCTCATGTATATGTATATATATTATGATGATGTATACTGATTATTATTATGATTTGTAACTCACAAGGCCCATGATTGATCTCAAGGACCTCTTTCAACATGAAACTACAAATAGACTGCCACCCCTTCCTACAAATGAGGTTGCTGCCAAAAAAATTCATGCCCCCACCCTTCATGGCCTAGTGCATGGACCTATTCGAGCCTTATGTGAGACTTAGGGGAGCATATGATAGCATATCTAGGCACGCTGATCAAGCTGAGGGTTAGATAACATCACTAGTAGTGGAGTAAGAGGAGACTTGAGCAACTCGAAGATCTGAGAGTGAGGTTATCTTACAGTCAAAGGTCAAGTGGCTACAAAGAGAGAATGTTAGAATCTAGGCTAATAGAGACCACACAGAGTGAGAGAGTGTGGAGGCATTGATATGCAAGAGTGAGTTATGTGGGGCACTACAGGCTATGTGGGAGATGTCTACCATGAGTAGATCTTGATCATATACCACCATCTCGTGATGGGCATGGACACCACATCCCAAGTGATCTAGTAGTCATAGGCCATAGTGACATTGTATTATTGATGAGATGTATTAATTTATATAAATATATGAGAATTTTTGGATTTTATATTTGTGTTACATGGGAATGTGATTTATTAAATAATCTCTGTTAGAATATAAAATAAATATCTCCATGATCTAACATGTATTTTCTTAAGTTTTCATAAATTTATGTAGTATGTTATGGTAAATTAAATGCACTTATGATTTAATTACAAAATATTAAATGCAAATAAGTATTTAACCTAACATAACATACACCATAGGGTCTGAATAGCATGATACATAAAGAAAAATCCAAAACATTGGACCCACTACTCCACAATTTAGGACATAAAGAAGTATAGGTCAAGAATGAATCAAGTGCGAGATATAATGGCATACTATCCATTATCTCTAACAACACTTCTTTAAGTAATTGCACTATCTAGAAGGGCTAGGCATAGTACCGACACAAATGTGTGGCATTGATAGGTTACCAAAGAGGTGTTCCATCCATTTTGAATATCATTTATGCTCCAGATCCATAGCTTTCTTGAACTACATAAGGTACCAACCAATTAGGGCTAAACTTTCCTTTCTCTGTCAAGTTAGCATTGACATTTCACTAATTCATGTATAGCACCAAATCACACTTGTTAAATGAGTGAGGTATGACATGGTCATTAGAACTTCATTGCATTTTCTTATAGTAAGCTTAAAGATGTTGGAGGGGGTTGCTGCGCCTTTCATCGAGCATTTCAAGTTGGTGTAATCATTTTTCCCTATAAGTTTTGTCATCAATTATCCTTGAAGAGAGATTCTTAAGGAGGGAATCTCTATGTCCAGGAGCATAATTTCCTCAACACCATAAACAAGTTTGTAAATTTTGCTTCCAATTGAAGTTCTAATACTAGTACGATAAGCCCATAATGTTTATGTTAATTTTGTATGCCAATCTTTATTATGTTTGTTCACTTTTTTCCTTAGAATCTATTCAAGAGTTTGTTTAGTTGATTTAGCTTGTCCATTAGATTTCAGGTAGTAAGGAATTGAGAATCGATATTGTATGTTAAATTTTTCCAATAACTTCTTCACATCATTGTTTTTAAATGGTTTCCCATTGTCCAAAACTAATGCAGAAGGAAGTCCAAAGGGAGCAATGAAATGAAATATTACATTAGCAGTTGCTAAATGCAAGGGAATAGCTTCTACCCATTTTGTGAAATAATCAATTTTTATGATTATAAACGTATGTCCTACAAATGAAGGTGGAGATATTTTTCCAATAATATCCAAGCCCAATACCAAGAATGGCCAAATAGGAACTTGCGCATGAAGCTTAGAGGAAGGAGCATGAATTAATTTTTTATGCTCTTGACATTTATTAAGTTTCTTAATGTATTCAAAGAAATGTCATTCTATATTCTTATAGTAATATCCTATGTAGGTTATCTTTTGAACTAATGATCTTGCTCCAAAATTCCCTCCACAAGCACCTGCATGAGCTTGTTCAAGTGTTATAGGGATTTTGGATTGTTTAAGAGACCTAAGAAAAAGGCCATCAAAGGACCTTTTATATAAGATATCTTCTAGGATGATATATCTAGATGAAAATTTTCAAAGACAAGAGTGAGTGTTTGCATTTGTTGGCTAAAGAAAGGTATTTCCTTTCAAATAATTGAATATCATATGATACCATTCACTTAATTTTTTGATTGTTGTTGCTGACAATTCTTCTGCTTTATCATCGATTGATGGTTTCATAATTGTATGCACATGGAAGGTGAAGTATTTTAAAGGATATTGAGGGGATATAGGAGAAGGTGTCCTTTCCATTGATCCACATGACAATTATTCTTTTGAGGGATGCTATTAATGGTGAATGATTCAAACTTAACTCTAATAATTTCATTGTGAGATCCTTGTATTTTGATAATTTTTCATGCTTTGTTTGATATGTTCCATTGTTTTATTTGATGACTAATTGTGAATTGCCAAATATCTTAATGTATCTAGCTCCCATAGCTAGAGCGACATCCAATACAATGAGTAATGCTTCACACTCAACAGTGTTGCTTGTACATAATAAGTTTAATCAATATGATAAGAGAATAGGATCTTTTTCAGGTGGTTTTATTATAACCCCTACACTGGAGCCAGTTGTGCGCTTAGATCCATCAAAATAAAATTCACATGTATCTTCTTCGATTGTCAACACACTATCATCAGGGAAGGAATCATTACCAAGTAACGCTAAAGGAGAAGGAGCATTGGTTAACTAGTCAGTCAAGGCTTGACCCTTAATTTTTTTTTTTGTGAAACAAATTTAAGGTTAAAATTGGTCAAAAACATTACCCACTTAGCTAAGCATCCTGATAAGTTCGTTTTAGTGAAAAGGTGTTTTAAAGGGTCAAACTTTGTCATTACTTATATTTTTTCATTCAATAAGTAATGTCACAACTTACTAGTAGTGAATACAAGAGTCAAACCTTATTTTTGTATTGTTGTATATCGCTTCTCATAATAAATTAATGTTCAACTAATGTAATAAATAATATGTTCTTCAGCCTTTTCATCTTGTTGTGCCAACAATGCTGCAAGAGCATGGGCTGATGTTGATGTATAAAGGATGAATGTTTTTGTTTGCATATCAGGTTGTAAAATAGTTGGAGTGACAAGATAATATTTCAAACTCTCAAAATCCTATTTACAATCCTTGTTCCAATTTAAATGTATTCCTTTCTTGAGGAGATGTGTAAATGGTAATATTTGATCTACTAAAGATGCTACAAAATGACGAATGACTTGAATTCTTCCTTGTAAGGTACACAATTGAGAGATATTTTTAGGAGGTGGCATGTTAACAATAGAATCAATTTTATTTGTGTCCACCTCAATGCCTCTGTGAGATATGATAAAACCTAAAAAATTTCCACTATCTACACCAAATCTTGATACACTTTTTTTGGATTCAATCTCATGTATTTTAAAATTCGCTCAATCTTTTTTCGAAGAATGTTCACATTGTCTTGTCTTGTTAAAGATTTAGCTAGAATATCATCAACATAGTCTTCAAAAATATTATGTATGTAATCATGAAATATCAATGCCATAGCTCATTGATATGTTGCACCTTCACTCTTCAATCCAAAAGGCATCATAACCCAAAAAAATGTTCCCCAAATAGTTGTGAGTGTTATTTTGTACTAATATTGAGGGTTGATGAAAATTTGATTATACCAAAAAAAAATTTTCCATGAATGACAAAAAATCATGTACCATAGTCGATTCTACTATCATGTCAATATTAGGAAGGGGGAAATCATATTTTAAAGATGCTTTATTCACCTCACAAAAATTCGTACACATCCTAATATGATTGTCAGGTTTTGTGATTGTGACAATGTTTGAGATCTACGGAGAGTAATCTATAGGTCTTATGAAACCAATGTCAAGGATTTTTTTTATTTCTTCCTTAACTAGTAAGGATATTTTAGGGTTCATTTTTTGAATCTTTTGTCTAATAGGCTTAGCATTTTCAACAAGGACTATGTTGTTTGTTATGATCTTAGGGTCAATTCCCAGTATATCCAAATAAGTCCAAGTGAAAAGTTTAGGAAAATCATGAAGCAAAGTTGTAGTATCCTCTTGTTCTCCATCATCATGGAATTTTCCTATCTTAATGAATTTCTCTTTATCACTAATGTCCATTGCTATATCCACAGTATTTCCCAAAGGAAATGTGTTTGATCTTGGAAATTCAGGGTTGTGCTCTTCATTATCCATTTCTATCTCACTATTCTCCTTTTCTCAATCTTTTTTCTTGGTGCTAATAATAACATATGTAACCTTTTTCTTGTGAGGAGGAGTAGATGGTTTTTCATAAAATCCTAGCATTTGTTTCAAGGCTTCATCATCTTCAACATATTCCCATGATGGTTCAGAATTCATATCAAGCAATTCTGGATATTTCAAAGTGAGATTGATTTTGGGTTTACACATAATGGTGTTGATGTTTAATGAAGGTCTCTTGTTTTCTTGTGTTATTTTAGAAGGATAGTACCCCAAACCATTTTTCATTTCTTGCATGTTGGGTTCCACAGGGACATGAATTCCTTGTTCTTTTTTTCCACATCCTTTTCCACTATAACTCAATTTCTTCATAAGTTCATAAACTCTCCCATAATTTTTTTTCATTTCTTTCAGGTTTGGTGGTTGTTGATAATCCATCTCATCAAATTTATTTGTGTAGCTTGTGTATTATTCAAGAGTAGATGAGATAGATGCTTTTGAGTTTTCTCCTAAGTTTTGTGTTGACATAACTATTGGTTGCTTTTGTTATTCATCCTCTTTTCTTGTGATTATATATTCTCCCATAAATGAAGGTGTAAATTCCAAGGACTGATGTTTCCTTTTTCAATTTGCAAGCAACTTTCATGCTTGAGGTCCATTTCAATTTGGTATATCATGTTTTTATAGACATAATTCATGATACAATGAAGAGTCAAAGGCACCACATGCATCTCATGAATCCATGGTCTTCATAAAATAATTTTGTATGAAAGGTCATGAGGCATAACATGAATGGAGTTTGTAAGGTAGCTTTTCTGACTGAAATAGACAAAGTAATCACACTGAGTAGTTTCTTTCCTATATTGTCAAATCCTCAAATCGATAAGGAATCAGGTTTCATTTTTTATTTATCCACTCCCAAATTATCTAAAAGTTTCACACTACACACATTCAAATTTGAGCCGTTATAAAAAAGGGTCATTTTTATCCTAGTGGTGTTGTATCTAGCTATTATCATGAATGCATCATATTTATTTCTCATTTCCAAGGGAGGGAGCTCATGTTGGTGAAAGGAAATGTTTACATTAACTGTATTTATTCCTTGTATTAGAGTTGTCACATCATTTTCATTTGTAATAGGAGAAAGGACAACTTGTTGTAAGGCTATTTAAAGTATAGTGTGGTAACTAGGTGAGGTTTGAATAAGATCCCATAATGAAATCTTAGCAAGAGTATTCTTAAGTTGTTGAAAAAGATCATACTCCTTTCCATTGTGTGATGGTAAACGAGGAGCACTAGGTAATATAGGATTAAGGAATGGTAATGAAATAGGATTATTTTTAGGCCATCTATTATTCCTCGTGTTATACGTATGAGATATAGTATTATAAATCAATTGCTGCAACACATTTTCTTTAGGTTTTTCAAGGATAAGGATAGGTTTGTTTGATGGTTGAGGTTTGTTTGAAGGTGGGTAAAGGATAAGTTGAGGTTGAATGAAATTTACTTCTCTTTGTTTAGGTTTTTTTGAACAAGCCTTAATGGAAAAACCTTGTGAGATGAAGTCCTCAAGGGCTTCATCTAACATATCAAAGTCATCACTACTAAAAGGCTTAAGGGTTACACGAAATTGGACAAAGGGTTTTGACATACTTTAAATAAACATGAACCTATGCTTGTTTAGATTTAATTCTTTTGGTTTTTGTGTTTTGGTTTTGCAATAAATGCAAAATGAAATCTATGTCTAACAAAATGAAAATGCAATAATTTATATTTATCAAGAAATTGTAAACATGGACTATGGAAATGTATGAAATAGTAAATTGGAAAACTGAAATAATAGAATAACTACAACAACAAAAAATGACAAAAATTCACTATCTGAACCTAAAAGTTGTAACCTCAAACTCCATAAGGACTAGGATTCCAAGAAGGGCATCTTGGTCTTCCTGATGAAATTTGGAGTTTCCATAAATTGGAATAGACAACACACAACTTAGAGAGGATTCTAGAAAAAAAACTCACAAAGGGACTAAGATGCTAGTAAGGGCGTTTTAGTCCCACTAAGGGTCTTTTTCAGAAAATCAACAAAATCTGAGTTGATAATAGTGTTCCTAGGTTGCCTAACTAGGGACTTGATGTTTAGAAACTAAAAAATATGTAAATAAATGTAAGAAAAAGTCACTAATGACAAGCAATTGGATGCAAAGTTAAATTCAATAACAATGTTCCTAAATGCACTTAGGATGATGAACAATGCATGTTTTAGTTTTTCAATCAAATAAGATGATGTAAGAAAGTTAAAATGCAACCTATATGCAATTTCACTAATGCAAATATGATAAACCCTAAATGAAATTTCACTTAATATGAGAGTGTGCAACATGTTTTTCTAACCCTAAATGATGCAAAACAAATGAAATGAAAAAGGAAGAACAACACAAAACAACACCTAAATATTAGCCTAGTTAGACTTGAACAAAACAAAGATGAAACATTGGTTTTACCTTGCCCAAGTCGATTGGTTGGTTGGCCCTTTGGATTTTCTTGCTTGTGTGCTCCTTTGATGGAAAATCTCCTAAAAACTATATGAAAAAATTATTTAGATTCAGTGGAGGATGCAATGATGAAGGTGGTTATTGGATAAGCGCATGAAAATGGATGCAAGATGAGCTTGAAGATTGCAACAATGGTGGATGAAAGAGTTGAGTGCTTGAAAGAGAGTGCTTGAATGCTACAGTGTGAATGCTTGAATGAATATGAGACCAAAATTCTCTATTTTAGGGGAAAATTCTCTAGAGAAATGGAGGGCTAGGATTTAGCCACCATGAACAAAATGAAGGGATATGGTGAGTTGAGGACTCACAAAACCTCACATCTTTTCATGTGGCAATGAGGTGTAAAGGGGGTATCTGATGTGGAGGTAATTGAAAGTACCTTGGGATTGGGTGAAGATTTCCTTAAAAAGGAAGTCCTTATCCCCATGTTGGAAGGATGTGACACGTGATGAATTTTAGAATTCCTACAGAATCCTCATGGGAAAGAGAGAAACCTTGGAGCAATAAATGTGAATTTTTAGTTCACGCGATGAGAGATTACTTGGAAGTACCTTGGGAATAAGACAAGGTCTCCTCATAAAGGAGGTCCTTGTCCCCATGTGGGAGATGTGACACATGAGGAATTTTATAATTCCTCAACAACCCACTTAGGGGAGAGGAGAGCCTTGGAGCAATAAATGTAAATTTTTAATTCACATGTGGAAGAGGTTGTCTTTGCTAAATAAATAAATCATTTATGATTGTTGACTTGGAGGAATGTTATAAATGGAATGAGGATTAGATTAAGGTTGTGTAAACACGTGATTAACGAGGCCAATGAAGGATTAGAAGCAAGTTGCAAGATATGGAGGATGTGACATTAATCTTGATTAAAGGTGTGCACATCTTAATCATGGAATAATTAAATTAATCCAGATTAAAGGGAGATTATGGAGGATGTGACAAGGAGAGAGAAAAGAGGGAATTTAAAATTGGTTTAAATTCAAAAGGCCAAATGACTAAATTAAATAAATTGATATATTTATTTAATTTAGATAGGAAGGGATGAAAGTTAAAGTTTTTAATTATTAAATTGAATTCCTTAGGAAACTTAGGAAAAAGGGGGAATATTAACTAAATAAATCATTTAAGTAATATCAATGGGGAATATGAGATAGACGAATAAAGGGGATGAATTTGACCATGTAGGAGTGGTCAAATTTGGATGTCTACAATGAGAAACACTAAATGAACTTTCACTAATGCAAGATGCAATGGAAGAATTAATGCAAACTAGATCTAGTACCTTAATGGACTCCAAATCAGAAAATGAATGCTCAAAGATGTTGGGTTCACCAAAATGAACAATGGTGAAAAATAGGGTTGGGGATATACCACTATTTTCCAATTGTCATTCAATAATGTCTTAGGAATCCAAATTGGATTGACTATCAACCTCAAAGGTGAGTCAATTCTCAACAAGGAAGACCTACAAAGGGGGTTCTTTAGCTTTTAGGGGTTCACCACCAAGCAAAAGCTTGGAAAATACAAGTAAGAATTCAACTCACAAAACCTAATAATGCAAGCTAAATGATGAATGCAAATGATGAGATTACACAATATGAAGTTAGGATGTGTACCTGGGAAGTTTGGAAATGTGAAAAGGATTCTAGAAATGTAAAGAAGATGTCAAAATATGTTATGGAGGACTAAGAAGCCCTTACTATCTTATTAGTCCCACTGCTATTTTTAAGGATAGATGTGGAATCTTTGGATCTTGGAATATGATCCAAAAGAATATCTAAAAAATTCTACATGGAGGACTAAGACACCCTTGCTACCATCTTAGTCCTGATTTGAATTTCTGAGTGTGGTCCCGAGGTTCAAACTCTACACTTCCTTCTTAACCAAGTCTTTAGATTTGAACCTATAAATAACCTACAAAAGAAAGGAATTTTGATTGATTGTTTATGGGGATTTTCCTTTGTCAAACCCCTTGTTTGGTAATTAAACCTTGATGAAAATGCATAGATCTAAAAATGGAAGTGTGTATGCCCTAATCTTAAGTGTGTCTAAGATTGTGCAAGCTATAACATGGAGAAACCCTATTCAAATGTGTTAGAATAGAATTTCAAAGATGAAAATGAAAATAACCTACAAAGGAGATCTCTAATCACCCTAATAATTCATAAACATGAAATGTACCTTAGGAAAAAAAAAGAAAAAAAATGGAAGATGGAACTAATCAAGAAACAAGTCCTTAGGCTTGGAAGAATGGCTAGTGGCATTTCCAACCTAGAATTTCTCATGATTTTCCATAGGAATCCATTATTAGTCTCCGGAAATGCTAGATCTTGACTTGAAAATAGACTTGAAAAACCTACAAAAACACTATAGAAGGCTGCTTCAAGACTTTAGTTCCTTGCTTCTTGAAACTCTCCTTCAAATTTTCTTCTTCCACTTACTTGATTCTCACTTCTGAGGTAAAAATAGGGTGTGAATCTTACTTTTATAGGAATTACCATCTAATAATCTAATTATTAGATCCCAAAGGCTGACAAAATATCAAATTAATTAAAATATTTTCATTTCCTACTCTTAATTCCCAAAAGTAAAGCCCTCAGGACTAAGACGCCCTAGGTGGTGTCTTGGTCCCACTAAGGGGGACTAAGAAACTTCCAAGGGAATCTTGATCACACCAGGATTATATTGCAATTTTGAAAGGTGGGTTTCCAAGATTAACGGTTGTTTATGGATTTTGATCTGGTTTAAAGTTGAAATATGCCTCAGGATGCACCAAAACGGGTTTTATGGGCCCATAATAATTGACCTAAAGGGAATTTAATGAAAATGGTGCCAAAATAGGTCCAAATTAAGTTTGAAAATGCAAAGGTATGCATTTTTCTACAGTATAGGTGCATCATGGTTATTTAAGACAATTTCATTCTAGACCCATGTTCTTTCAAGCACATTGGATTATTATGCATTTGTTAATTATTTCTTGAAACTTGTGCTCCTATATTTATTCTAGTATCCTCTTTGTAGGTTTTCCCCTAAGGGTTTAGAATGGATAAAGAAAAAAAAAACCCTACTAGATTTTTCTATGGGGGTTGATTTTAATTTTATTAGATGCTACAGGTTTACATAGGAGCCCTTTATACTACCAAAATTATTGTCGATAGGACACTTTCCCTAGAGGTATGTCATCAATTGATAATTGTAGATAATTCATATAGTTCCAAGAGGCACAAGAAGTGGCTCCATGAAATTTCCCTCATTGTGTTCAAGGGCCAAGTATCACTCGTAAAATGGGAAGAGCTAGATGTTTTGAGAAACAAGTTGGCCTATCTTGACCTAGATTTCATTTGTGACAAATGGAAATACAATCTGGATGGATGTTTTTCATTTAAACATGAGTCATGACTATATTGGGAGGAAAGGAGAAACCCAACCGAGGAGAGGGAAGAGGTCTATGTCGACCTAGCTCTCATACCATTTGTGTGATCCCTATGGCTCTCCTTCTACTCAATTATGGTAGAATATCGACAAAGCACCCTTATGGAAAAATATCTCAAGAAACAGTTCCAGAATAAGGAGTGTTAAGAAAGAAAAATGACTGATTTCATGAGGTACTCATAGTAAATCAAGAAACTATGACCCTTAAACAAAGTTGTTAAAAAAGATTAGCACTTTGAGGTGATAAGGAGACTAGATCTGATTCCAATCCAGGATTCGATGAGGGGCTAAAAAAAGAGAATATGCAAGGTTTCAATCTATTGCTTCAAGTAGCCAAAGAAGAAAAAGGGGGGGTAGAAGGTATCACAATACAAGGAGTCACATATATCATCCTTTGATAGCATTCTAATAAAGGGAAAATGGATCTCACAGTCTTCAAGGAAGTCTTCGATAGTTCAAAAAACCTAAGGTTCATTGAGGTTAGTTGTTGGAGAGTCTAAAGCAACCAATGAACACCCTAAGAAGAAAAGGAGAATCTAAGACCTAGATAGGAAAGGATCCTCAAACAAAGGGGATAAAGAAGTGGACTTCGCTCTGTAGGTGTCTTCGGTCCCCACAATCCAGGTAAGTTTTCTACCCACTATTCTTTCCTTCATTACATCATTAGTAGGTATTGTTCTCTCAAATGAAAAAAAATCCTCCATCTATTTATTCCAAACTACTTATCCATAACATACCCCCAACCATATTTTCTAATGAGCCTCATATAGAAACCCCACACGTTGAACATGCATCTTTTGCTGTAATCACAATTCACAATTTCATCGCTTTATGCAATCCTCATCACCTTTTCATCCTTCAAGGAATATGCCTTTATTTTCATCCATTGGCCCCTTTACTCCAATGAGCACTCCTTTCTCCTCTGAGGTCATACATGGCATCCCATTTTTTTCACCAATAACTCTTCCTTTTGGCTCATCCCAAACTCAGCTGGTTGAAAGTGTGCCTATTGTTACCCTCTACAGCCTCCCTATAGGGGTTTCTATTACTATATAAAGTATTGAGTCCCCATAGAACCTCTAGATCCAAATGGAATTGACTAGGTAGGCTTGACAAGAAATAAAACAAAAGGTGTAGGAAAAGGTTGTGGCAAACCCTATCTCTTAGAAGCTAGATTTTTTTTTTATGAAGAGAAGAATTATCTAGTGATCTCAAATATGAGGTTGCAAGTATACAAACTGGAGGGAGAGATGCAGGGAAAATATTATGAGATCTAAACTATGGGTCTAAACCTAGGTGAAGCACTCTCGTACAACAAAACAAGCCTTGCCAAAGCAATGTAAAAATTTGTATACATTGACTATGAGAATTTGGATAAAAAAATGAAAAGCGCAAGGCATATTTGATGAATGGGAAGGCCATGGTGGGTAGACTACAAGTGGAAATCAAGGTGAAGTATATGGAAATAACTCGCTTGAGGCAAGAATAACATCAATAGTGAGAAGTATCTAAGTCATTCGAGGAGGCTCAAAATTAAAGGGATTGACTTTGTGCTAAAATGCAAAGATTGGAGCATGAGGTAGAAGCTAAGTGCAAAACACAAAAAAATGTGAAGGCTGAAATGTGAGAAGTCACTGAAGAATATCAGTGGAAGGAGAAAGAGTTTGCTGACATTATGGGTTGATAACATAGTTAATGCATAAAATTGCAAAGAGAGCTACAAGAGATGGAAAAAGAAAAGGACAATATATAGGAAGAATTGGCTAATGCCTGATTTGAGTCAGTTGAAGATCTCTAAAAGGCCTAGGAAAAAACCAATAAGGAGAGACAAGAGAAATAGGAAATCAAGTCTATTCTATAGACTCATAATGGAGAGATGAAGAAGTTACACTCAGAGCTTTCAAGTGCCCGCCATGAGATGAATCGATTGAAGGAACATGTAAAGGCTAAGGAGTCTCAACTACCTTTGGCATGAAAATCCAAACTCCTCTTGATACTCTAGAGATTATTGTATTCCCATTGGGAAAGAACCCTGGTTGTAGTAATGGGCCTAAAAACAACCTCAAGATTCTTGAGAAATGCACTTGAATTGGATGTGAAGGTCAATCCGAAAAGCGACTAAATTCTACACAGGATCACCCCTTGTTCTAAAGAGTGGAGAAATTTGATCATGAAATTATATAAGGAAATTGAGGAGGATTTAAAAGATGCTATAATTCTAGACTAAAGGACAACTGCAAAAAAAGAAAATGAATTCATCATTTGCAACCAAGCCACCCAAAAAAGCAAGGCTTGTCAATTAGCACTAACTAAGAAGGTCGATGAGATAAAGGATGACTTCAAGGTTCTAATCCATTTGGGATTACCTACCCTATTCTCGCCAGACAGAGGGGTGCTTATAAAAGAATAGATCAAGGGGTCCATTAGAATCAAACAATAGGACTTCTCATCACTCCAACATCTAATATCATTGCCTTCATTCAAAGAAATAAAAAAGTTGCTTCTCCTTTTCTCCTGACTTTACTGCCACATCATATCTACTTCAAAAAAATGGGGTGGAGCTTCCTTCAAAGAATACCTCAATCTTGAATAGGCCTAAGAAAAATTACATGCACTTGCTCCACCTTCAAATGAAGACTGGGATTTCCTACATGTTGCCTTCCTCAATCTCTAAGATTCGTTTTAATTTTTTATTCTATGTTTCTTTATCTAGATTCCTACCTCTACAAGCGAAGGCCCCCTATGAATCACTAGAAACTATAGAGCAATTTTGTTCTAAGTATATTCTCTTTTGGATATGGTCCTTGCAACTCTCCTCCTTTCAGATATTGCTCTATTTGAGCATTTTGATGGCATCTCATCTCGATGGTTATAGTTACTCTCACAAAAAGGTGCACAATGCACCATGTACTGGCTACACGAATTTTCTATACCAATTTCCTTTTGGGCCTAGAGTGGGACACGTGGCTAAGTTGCAGTAATTTTTCATAAGCTACTCTCATAGACTTAAAAATCACTTACCAGCATGCCACATCACTCATCTTTGTCGGGTGGGTTGTTTCACCCACCAGCATATTATTTCCTTGGTGGAGCTTGTTAAGTAGCATTGTGGGTCTCACACTTTTAGGATTAGTCTCTTTTGGGTGGTACCATTATTACTTACAACTGATTGGATAAGCTTTTTCTAGGCAGTTATGACTTCAAATCCTCTTCTGATAGAAAATTCTTCACAATGGCTTCTACAACATCAAGATCCATTATTTAAGAAACTCAACTTTCATTAGCAAATATTGACATGATTGAATCAGATCCTTGATCAAATTGTAGAGTTACTAGATGAGGACACCTATTAGGAATTGATCTCTATCAACCATGGTGTTGGCATGTCTTTCTTTCCCTATACAAGGAATTTTTAGTGGCTTGTTGAACATCATCAAGATATGGAATTTTTCATTGTTAGAAGAATTAGAGTAGTAGAGATATAGGAAGGATTTTTATAGAGCATTTATTTTTCTCTATTGCATGTTAACATATTATCAAGATGATTGCTCATATTGATATCTAACCTTTACATTTATGTTATTTTTTACAAGAACAAGTAATAGTATGAAGAAATATGAGATTGTGCATCTATGGCATCTGTCACATGTTTTCTTTCTCTATTTTTGCATATGTTGAATGCTCCATGTCAACTCATTGAAGTATAGTCTTGGTAATTTCTTTGTATTCCATTAGCTTTTATGTTTGAATAATTCTATCTTTTAGAAATTGAATCATGTTTGTCATTCTCCATTTTTCTACAAATATTATGCTAATTTTTTATATTATGCTATGACAATAAGATAACTCTATAAAATTCTAAGGTATTTCTCTTAATTTTAGGTTTCTTTTTTTCTTCAACCTGAATGGGTGCTTCCCACAAGGAGAATTGAATTTCTATTATGTTCATAAATTTACCATAGTTCCTCATTGTCCTCCTCACAATGAAGGATCTATAGCATTTTTTGTTCATTTTATTAGAAAATGGAGAGATCAAGGGGCTTTGAAATGTTGTAAGACCTTTGTGCATCACCACCTTTAGTTTTCCTATATGCATTTATTTCTCCCTATCCCAAACAAAAGGAAGAGTTGGCTTCTATAAAAAGCTTGGAGGTCATTCAATGAAACACAAAAAGGTCCCTCATTCAAACTAAATCTCCCATAAGATTATTTAGGAGAAGCACAAACTTTCATGATCAACAGTTCTTTTGTAGAAAAATTAAAGAGTATAAAAAACATAATTCAATTCTAAAATATTATTCTAATTTTCATATTATGTTGTGGGAGTAAGATGAAACTATATAGATCTAAGGTATTTCTCTTAATTTTGGGTTTCCTTTTTCTACTTAAACCTAAATGGGTGATTCCCATGGGGGATTTGAATTTCTACTCTATGCCTAAATTGGCTTCATTTTCTCATTCTCCTCCAAAAAATCAAGGGTTTGTAGCATTTTGTGTTCACTTTATAAAAAAATGGAGCTATTAAGGGGATTTGAAATTTTCCAAAACCTTTGGTGCATTTCCACCTTTAGATTTCTTATATTCATGAGCATCCTTAGAGAAAGTTGAGTTCACAAGAGTATTCAAGATTCTTCAAGAGTAGATCATCAAGCATCTTAGAGCATCATTCAAGAATCAAGCATAATGTCAAATATTTCATGCATCATGGTTTTTTTTTGAGCTAATAATTGTGATGTAGGGTTTTATGATTCAAGCTAGCATTCCATTCAAGATCTATAACCTTCAAGCAAGAGTCAAGATCTACATCCATTGTATTTGTTTCATACTTGTTTACAACACTTCATTTTTAGGGTTTGGTGAGTTGGAACATCTTATTTTTTTCATTCATCATTCTCCATTTCTATTTCATTCTATTTCAAGGTTTGATTACCAAAATAAGGTTTGGGCATGCAAAACCCCATTCCACTAACAAAAAAAAGATTCCCCTCTCTTTAGTGTGTGATTTGTAGGTTCAAATTAAAGAAAAATTAAGGAGCAAGCTTGGAAAAAGTCTTCAAAGTTCCTAAAGTTGTCATTTAATTTGTCACCTTACATTAGAGAACATTGGAGAACACTTATAGCTTGATTTATAGAGATTCAAATCCAGAAACTTAAAGAAGTAGATTGAGTAGACTAAGAAGAGAAGATTCAAATCCTAAAGTTTTAGAAAACCCTAACTAGATTTATTCACCACTTTTGGTGAATGAGTCCCAGTTGAGGTAAAAATTTATATTTTTGCAGATTCAAATACCCATTTTCCACATTCTTGTTCTTGCACAAAAACCCAGATCTTGGACTAATATGCCTAGCCTAGAAAATGAGTCCTAGTTAGCATTAAATTAAGAATTTCTAGGATTTTAGGACCTCATCTACTCTTCTTCAAATTCAGAAGTGTGCACATTTAATCTTACAACTTTCTATTTTGTTTTATTTTAATTTATAGGTCCTTTCGTGAAAGATTGCATTGAATTAGGGTTAAACATTACATGCATTTTTTTTGTCTTTCCAAACCTTAACTTGGTGGTGAACGCTTCATTAATCTATAAAAATACCATAGGACAACCCTATTGTAGGATCTCTTTCTCCTTTGCATATATTGGATTGAGATCTATAGGGCATCCTTGAATGTGGAGCATAGAAAGTTTGTTACCCTAGGTCCTAAACCCTTGGGGTGGCAATTTTTGTATCATACATTTTGGTGAAGTATACCTTTGAGCACCTTTTATTTTATTTGGAGTGCATCATCATCCTACATCTAGCTTGCATTAACTTTGAATTATAATTTGCAAATTAGTTAATTGGTATTCTAAGGTTTCTATTTTTTTCATTAGTGAAAGTGCATATAGGTTGCACTTTTGTATCTCAAATCATTGAAAATCATATAAAATCTGCATTTGCATATAGTTTACAGATTATACAACATAAAAATAATAAAAATCACTTAAAATTTTTAGAAAATTTTGAAAAAACACCCTCACTAGGACTCATACACCTCTCTAGGAAAATTAGTCCCATTGCACATTTGAAACTACATTTTACAGCATTAGAAACCTTGTTTCTACACTTCTGTTTGCTGCCATTAGTTATCTATTTTAGTGAGTTGACTTTCTGATACATGCATTTCACTAAATCTAGCTTAAATTGGACCATTTCATGCATTTCTCAATTCCAAATTTTCATTTACATTATCTCACTTTCAAATTATTGCATAGTGTAATCAACAAATTACCTTATTTCAAATCTAAAATTGCATTTAAACATTTCACTTTAGGTCATAGAATTGCACTTTGTAATGCCCCGCCATAATAACCTAAGGAATGTTGCAATAGTGTATAAAAGTGTAATAATTTTTTTTTTTAAAGTATAATTATTAAGTTAATTAGTTGCATACATTCATTAAGTTACGAGACGATACACTACTTTGAGTTTCCATAAGCGACTTTAGTATTTCGCATTGCACATATTAATTAACATTAACATAAAGATAAACATTGCATTTCATTTGAAACATCATTCAAGATAATATAAAGTAAAAAAAATTCCTTACATTGCATTTGATAAAATAATACAATACTCATTCATCTGATGAGGTAGCTCAATAATAATTACATTTACATTTACATTGTTCACCTCATATACAATTGAGGGATGCTTTCAAATACAAGATTTACAATTTACAATGATATAGTACACATAAGTTCCAAGTGCGAGCTCTCCATCCATGAAGCTCTCGATGCCATGATCACAAAATGGGGCCCAACGGAGTAAGGTGCACGTTCCACCCAACCATGTGGTACCCGTAGGTCCACCCCCCGTGCTAGGAGATAGTAATATGGTTACCTAGACATAATCTACTAACCCTAGACACTAGTACATAACAAACTAATGGTTACATTGCTTCCAGATTTAAGACAATTGATTGTACTACATAACACAAGGTTAACTGTTACTTTAGGTGGAGTGTCATCACACATTGCAAAGGTTACCCTGGTGTTTCTTCCTAGGTTCCGCCCCCAATCCTTGGGTTACCCTGGTAACCTCTTACGAAACCCGCCCCAATGCACATTGCGGAATCAAATGTCTTTTAAAGGAACAAGACATCAATTTTCTATTCCAGGCCTTCTCATCTTATACTCAAGACTGAAGTAGCTCAAGATTCATAAGCGAGGCATAATCATCTTGTTAAGAGTTTTTATTCTAACTACTATTTTTTTTAATTATCACTAACTTACTAACTCTTTGCAAGTTACCCTGACACCACTTTGTGTGTCGGCCCTTACAAAAAGCCACTCCCCTAAAACATAACATGGATTTCTAAGTTTTCATGACTAGGGTTTACAAAGTGCACGAAGTACATCTCACAATAACAAATAACCCTCAACGGTATCAAAACACCATATTTAACACATGCACAACCCAAGTCAACTCAAGAAATACATTTGAGCAATAATACACCCTTACTATACAAATTATTCTGGAAGACTTATACAACTATAACTTTCTCAATTTACCCAAAAAGAACACAATAATAGTAAATCAGAAAATTAAACGTCTACCATTTGGATTTATTAAATCCAATCATTCAAAGAATTAACAAGAAATTATAGTAACTTAAATATAATTCTTTTCTCTTATGATAAAGAAAATAACATGATTTAATTCTAACTTTAACTTTCACAACTTCACTAATCAATATCCACCAAATTTTCTATTTTAACTTTTCTGTTATAAATCTACCTAATGTTTTTCCTAACATAAAATTATACTCTAAATAATTTTTCTTACTTCATTCAAAATAAACCCACATTTTAAAATAAATTTTAAATAACATATAATTAATATAATATAATAATAATATATATATAAATATATATATATATATATATATAAAAATACATATACATATATATATACGTAGTTCCTAATCGCATATCATATTCAAAATGTTTCCATGTTTCAAATTATACAACAAGCAGTTTCAAAGAACACACTCCCCACGGTTGAGCTTATAGCCTTCCTCAGATGGGGGGAGGCGGCTGCGGAGACACTGGCCACTGCCTGGGAGGGGCACCATCGGGCTACCACACTGCCCCATATGGGGCAGTTGTGTAGCCCCGCCCTCAATAACTATATAAAATAAATTTAACATTTAACTCGCTTAAATAAAAATCTAAAAATTCATGAATTACTATTTCAAGATAAATGAAAATTAATACGATTTCCATACAAATGATTCTTTAATAAAATATCCATAAAATTTCAATATATGCATAAATATATATACATATATATATTTATGTATATATATATTTATCAACAAAATAACAAAAGAACTTTCTAAATATAGAGATCATTTTCCATAAAATTTCTACGTAAAAATTGAGAAAATAAACATTGTACGTATTATTTTACCTCACAACTTTCAATTTAATTTCTAGATTTTCAATTTTAAAACAATAAACATTTACTCAAAATTGATTCCCCAATTTTCTTTTTCTAAAATTTTCACAGAGGTTTTCAAAAAGAATCTTGTTTTAAATTCTTTCTTTTGGTTAACTATGTTCTTGAAAATTCTTGCAGACAAATAACAGATTTCAACAGAAGATTTTCTACAAGCAATAGCCAAGAATATGGGATTTAAACAAACAGATTTTCTTTCAAAAACAAAGAAACTAAAATTACAAGAAAAATACCTGTTATTTGAAAGCTACCTGTAGAAGAAATCCTCTTGCCTATAGCATACAATTTCCAAAAGCTTCTCCATCCAAATCAAAGAAAAGCTACAACCAACACCAAGAATTTCCCACCAAAGGGATCTTCCACAAGTATACAAATTTTCCAAAATAACACAAACAGAGAAATTTTGCAAAGCTCTGATATTTTCTTCCCGTGAGAAAATTGAATAGCCTCTGTGTTTTTTCCCCAGATCCAAAATAACCTCCGTGAACAAATTTCCTCAACCATAATCAATTAATGCACTGGCACACATGTCGAGAAGTGGTTGCAAAATATCTTCTCCACCACTTCTCGGCAATCTTGCCTATTTCAAATTGCATGCAATTAATTATTTTTATTTTAAATTTAAAACCTCAAATTTCAATTTACATGCATTTATTTTATTTGATTTAAATTTACAATTTCCAAATATATATTAATTCTATTTATAGAATCTATTCACCTCAATTTAAACAATTTAATTTAATTAACTAATTTATTTAATTAAATAAATTTAATCTTTTAAGATCAAACCATTTAACCAAACAAGCTAATTAATTAATTAAATAACAAACAACTAATTTCTTCAACAGTTAAAAATTAATTTAAATAACAGTAAATAAAACATAATTAACTATTATTTAAATTGACATTTTCCTTTCAAGCAATTAAACCAAACAAAAAAATACAAAACAACCAAGACTCAAACTAAAACTGACAATGTACAGTGACCGGGTTAAAGACTAGACTAGGATGAACCTAACTACTACCTCCCAATCAACATTTCCGTTGAGTCTTGACACGCTCAGACCTGAGTAACCAGGTGGAGTCAGTGTCATGTACCTGCAATCCTGCAACCAAGCAAATAACATGCATATATATATATAAAACCATTGAATGTATTAATACCATGTAGAGAAAAATCACGATGAATCATAAGGCACTTCGCAAGCCAGTGATGCGATTCCTCGCTTCCACCAATACTGCACATTAGACTCCATTTAAATAAATAACTATTAGTCCATCATAAACATGTACATAGCAATAATCATCTGAAAATAAACATCTACGCTATCTCAAAGCATGTCAAATCAATAATCACCATACAAAGTATCATCATGTCACATAATAAATCCACTATCGCTCAAAACCAGCGAATCAAAATATCCAAACAAAATATTAGCACAGTTTATTAAATGGACATCTCCATAATAGCATGTAATCTTTCAAGAGATGCAACTTTGATATGGTTAAAACTAGATTGTATAAGTAAAAAATCCCTTCTTATGAGTTCAATTTAGAGTAGAACAATGAGGTCATTAAGAAACATCTTAGTCATCCTTTTACTATCTTTCATAGTTATGAGAACATCTTAGAGCAAGCGGATCAAACCATTGACACAATCCTTAATATTACGTTTCCTATTGGTGAGGATGGTATGATACAAGAAGATACAAGCATAGGAAATCATGAACACCATAATTATTCTTCTCCTGATACCTCTCCTACTAGTAATGAAGGGATATTGGTGAAAGAAGATACAATCATTGAGGATCATGAAAGTCTTGATTTTTTCTCTCCTTCTCCCTCTAGGAAAGATAGTATGACACAAGAAGACGAAATCATTGCCACTACTTTACTTAGTCTAAATTCACATCTCAATACCACCCCTAATTGTAAGAATTCTTTGGTAAAAGAGGATACAATCATGAAAATCACATTTTTTAGGAGGACATGCAGATTGAAAGTAATACAATTATCTCTCTTACCTAATGTCCCTAAGATTTGGAAAGAGCTATTTGAACAAAAGCATCCAATCATTTGTAAGCATTTAAAATCATAGTAGTACTTCTCTTGTTGCATCCCCTATTATTGATGAAGTTACTTTACACAACATAACAACGGAGAGTGATGAGCCCTTCATTTTCCTCTCTCCTAAAAGCTCTCCTACTAGGGAAAAAGTTATTGCACAAAAGAATGAGACCCTAGAAAACAAGAATGAAATCATGGGCAATCAGGATAATCACATTTATCATTCTCCTAATATTTCTCCTAGTTATGAAGAAGATATTTCAATGTTAGAAGATCAAAGCTATGAGAGTCACAAAAATCCTATTTTCCTTTCTCCCCCTAGAGAAAACATTATTGAACAAGAGAATGCCATTTCCATTCCCCTTCTTGTGATAAAGTCATTTTATAAGAATCAACCTCTGAATGTCATGAACATCTCATTTGTAGTTCTCCTAAAAAATCTCCTCCTATGGAGGATATCATGGTGCAAGAAAATGATAACATTGATAATAGTGACATAGTTTCCTTAGATGAAGATGATGAAGTAACATTAGACTCTTCTTCACTAAGGGAAGTTAATATTATTCAACCTCAACTCATCCTTTTCCCACCTTCACACAAATCTCAAACTCAAAACAAACCCGAACTTATCCTTTACCCACCTAAGAATAATGTTTTGTAGTAGTTGAGTCATAATACCATCACTCATACATATAACACTAGGAAAAATGCACAACCAAGACAAACACCTTCAACATTTGTCCCATTTATTAACCCTATCTTACTAGGTTACTCTCGTTTTCCTCCACAAAGTGGAAAGGAGTATGATCTTGTTGAAAAACTAAAGAATAATCCTGCTAAGATATTATTATGGGACCTTATTCAAGCCTCCCCTCATTATCACAACATGATTAAAAGTGCTTTACAACAAGTTCCTACCCCTCCTAATGCACACTTAAATGATGTGGTAGCCAAAATTCAAGCCATATCTTTGAAAAACATAGACATTGTTTTTCATCAACATGGCCTACCCCCTTTGAAAATGAGAAAGAAAAATGATTGCTTCATGAAAATAGCTAGATTAATTAGGATTGGAATAAAGTGAACCATTGTTGATAATGGCTCAACTTTGAATGTGTGTAGTGTGAAACTTTTGGATAGAATTAGTGTGGATAAATCAAGAATTGAACCTGATTCTTTATCGATTCAAGGATTTGACAACATAGGAAAGCAACTACTTGGTGTGATTACTTTACCTATTACAGTTGTAAAGTCCACCTTACAAACTCCTATCCATGTTATTCCTCATGATATTTCATACAATCTTCTTCTAAGAAGACCCTGGATCCATGAGATGCATGTGGTACCTTCAAATCTTCATTGTATAATGAAATACATCTATAACAATAAAGTATACCAAGTTGAAATAGACCCCAAACTTGAAAGTTTCTTACAAGTTGAAAAAGGAAGGACAAATCCTCTAAACACACTAATTCCAACTTTGAACATAGAATCTATAAATGAAGAGAAACAAGAGATGGTAAAAGTGTCAAAACTATTAGAATATGATTGGGGTTCCTTATATTTCACATCACTCATGGGTGAATACAAGATCATAAACAAAGATCTAGAAAATGGAAAAGAAAAAGTGGTAATGTCAACACAAAATTTAGAAGACCCCTTGAAAAAATCCACCTCAACTACTTTATAACAAAATACAACAAACTGCACAACAAACTTTGATGAAATTAATTATGAGAAACCACCTAATCCAAAAGAAATGAAAATGATTTATGGAAAAGGTTACAAACTTATGAAACAAATGGGATATAGTGGAAAAGGATGTGGTCCTAGAGAACAAGGTATCTAAGTCCCTATGGAGCTTCACACACAAGAAAAGACTAGTGGTCTTGGTTATTTCCCCTCGAAACAAACCAACAAGCCTTCACTTAATATCAACACTATTACAAAAGATTCCTCTAAGCCAAATTTAACATTAGTTCATCCTAAACTGATAGACACTAGTGGTCTTGATTGTTACCCTCTGAAAGAAATGAAAGACACAAAGATATCCTCACTTAACATCAATGTCATCACACAACATACAAATGATTCAAATTCAATAGAATTTACACCCTCCTACAAAGGAAAGGACAAAATATTGAAATTTAATGAATCTTGTGTAAGTATGACACCTAATCCTAAGCAAGAGATATATTTGTCACAAAATAAATGAATAACTACTTTTGATCAAGATAATATCTTGAGGAGACTCCTCCAAGATTGTTTGATATCTCTCCCTCCAAAAACGCAAACAAAATTTTACTACAAGATTTCATTTTGTGCATATCATAAAGTTCATGGCCATTCTACTAATGAATATAAGGCTTTGAGTAACAAAATTCAACATCTTAGGGACTGTGGTCCTCTTCCTTGTGCTAAATTACCTAGTTCCTCTAACTGATACTTACTTTCATCTTATTTGGCTCATCCTTGTCCTGCACTAAGTGGGGGCAAAGGGTTGGGTAGCATTTTCCTCGTATGTCACTTGTCATTGTCTCTTTTTGCTATTTGACTGCCCTTCATGTAAATACAAGAGAAAGCTTGGGATGTAAACAACATTCCTTAAGTTGGCTTGCATGTGGAATACTTATTCATGATGTAGTTTGATTCAAAAACATATGACTTTGCATAGGGATTTCTGAATAACATATCATGTCTTCTCCTACTTTAAATAAATTTCTCATAGTAATGGTGTTAGCAATTTCTTTAAAGTGGGGGTATACATTGATACTCATGTTTCATTGTGTTATTTATTTCTTCTTGCAATGCATCCTTTTCTTGGTGGTGCCATTGGGTTTGATTTCCTCCAAGAGTGATATTTCTTTGAATTTTCCTCTCTTGGAGATATTAGGCACAATTTCCCCTAAGAAGAGACCTTACATGAACTAAGTGAAATCCCTTTGAACATTCCTTACACTATTTTGCATTTAAAATACCTATTATATGGCCACCTTGCATAACAAACTTTGCATGCCTATAGAGCCATCTTGTTTATTCATGAGTTTCAAGCATATGAAGCTTTGCTTGCCTCATGAAGCTCGAATTCCATTTGTTGTGTGGCACCTTATCAAAGTTATCAAGAGGTATAACCTTTGTATGGTTTTGACGAGAAGCCGAATGAGGGCATGACGTTCCCTTAGCCACCCATGTGTGTGTGTGTGTGAGTGCATATCAATCATGTGTGTATGTGTCTCACCTTCTTGGACTTCTCACCCAATGGACAACCTATAGTTTTCTTGCCTCAAAGTGAGTGAATTTTTTTGAACAAACATCCTAGATTTGATGTACATCATGTTGGACAAATGGTTGGGGCTTGATCGACCCCTTCTATTAATTTTTCTCCTCTCCATGTCTTCGGAATTGTATGCTTGTTCCTTGTTGTTACTCTTTATATCATTTTCATGTGTGTTCTTTTGTGCCTATGTTGGTTTTCCATAGGAATTTGGTCTTGGGGGCTTGCACAACCCTCTTGATCATAGTCCTCTTATCTTACCAACATTGGTGCATTTAAACCCCTCTTGATCATGGCCATCCTATCTTACTAGCATTCTTGTATTTGTTCTACTTTAGTGTGAGTTGGAAGCAAGTTCCTCCTCACTAAAGTGGGGGCTAGATGTAATGACAAAAAAAAGGTCCCCCTAACATGGCCTTGATTTAGTGTTGTAATATGTCTAACATATTCACATTAGGTCTTGGCCCCTTGTGAACTAAATGAGTTTATTGATGCCTTATTTGAAGTGTTGTAAAGTGTTGTAACACACTTTTACACTTTTCTAGGGTTTTATTTAATAATTGGGCTTCTTTATTCTTTAATTAGCCTTATTTTACATCCACAAGCCTCATTTAATGTATTTTTTTGAGGATAATCCCAAAAAAATCAACATCCAATCATAATTTAGGTGTTTTTAGCTTGTATGGCCTATATTTTGTGATCTGGTACTCATTCACCACCTTGGGCGAATGATTCCCACCTAGGTTTTTGGGTCCCGAACCTAGTTTCATAGCTTTTTAAGCATTCTTAAAACTGGTCCCATAAATTATGCCTAATGGGACTCATTCGCCACCTTGGGAAAATTAGTCCTATGTGGCCCAAAATCCAAATTAATTCAACATTTTGGTGCAATTTTATCCTCCTAGATCTGATGTCAACTTGTGTTTTAATTTCAAGAATTCTTGCATAATTAAGTATAAATAAAAGTTTTTTTTCACTCATTTTGTCCTAACAATCAATCAAGTGACCTAGCATGTTTAATGAGAATGATTATAGAAAAGTTGAGTTTACAAAAGAATTCAAGAGTCTTCAAGAGAAAATCATCGAGCATCTTAGAGTAGAATCCAAGCGTCAAGCAGTATGTCAAAGATTTCATGCATCATGTTTGTTTTTGAGCTAACAATTGTGATGTAGGGTTTTATGATTCAAGCTAGCATTTCATTCAAGAACTATCACCTTCAAGCAAGATTCAATATCTATATACATTGGAGCCATTTCATACATGTTTGCAACACTTCATTGCTAGGGTTTGGTGAGTTGCAAGATCTTATTTTTTTCATTCATCATTCTCCATTCATATTTCATTCTATTTCAAGGTTTGATTACCAAAATGGGGTTTGAAAAAGGAAAACCCCTATCCACTAACAAAAAAACATTTTTTAGTGTGTGATTTGCAGGTTTAGATTGAAGATACATTAATGAGCAAGATTGAAAAAAGTTTTCAAGATGCCTAATGTTGTCAAAGTTGTCACCATACATTGGAGAACATTGGAGAATACCTATAGCTTGATTTATAGAGATTTAGATCCAAAAACTTGAAGTAGATTGAGTATACTGAGAAGGGCGGATTCAAATCCTAAAGTTTTAGAAAACCCTAGTTGGACTGATTCACCACTTTTGGTGAATGAGTCCCAATTTAGGTCATAATTCATATTTTTGCAAATTCGAATACACATTTTCCAGATTCATGTTCCTATATAGAAACCTAGATCTTGGACTGATTCACCCATCCTAGTGAATTAGTCCCAAATAGCATTAAAGTCAGAATTTCCATCATTTTAGGACCTCATCTAGTCTCCTTCAAATTTCCAGGTGCACACATTTCATCTTTCAACTTTCTAGTTTGTTTTATTTGCATTTCTAAGTCCTTTAGTGAAATATTGCATTGAATTAGGTTTAAGCATTACATATTTCATTGCATTTGTCTTTCCAAGTCTTAACTTGGTGGTGAACCCTTCATTAATCTCTAAACATACCCTAGGACTTCCCTATTGCAAAATCTCTTTATCCTTTGCATATATTGGATTGAGATCTCTAGGGCATCCTTGAATGTGGAGCATAGAAAGTTTGTTACCCTAGGTCCTAAACCCTTGGGACGACAATTTTTCTATCCTACAACATATTCATATCATTTTTTCAAATCATAAATCAATTTCCAACCTTCAGGAATTCATATCCAAGGTTGATTGTCTCACCTTTTAGGTTGCAAGTTAATCTCATATCCTTGTCGATCAAAATTACAATGTTGAGTAAGTGAAAAATGGCTAATCCTAGTTATATCTAGGATAAATTTTCTACAAATTTTTTTGGTGAACCCAACATATCTTACACTTGTAATTTTTCTAATTTTTCATTGCATAAAATCTGAAAATTGAATTCAAAACTTATGTTATTTTAAATTTGTCCTCATAATTTGCATTTATTTTTCAAAAAACTATCCATTTTCAATGGGTTTTCATCATAAAAAAAAATAATTAGAATTCATTTGAAAAAAAATCCAAATCTAATTTTCCTTGTCTAAGACCTAGATCTATGTTATTTTCATTGATAAAGTTAATATAAAAATTATTCTATCATTTATACTTGCATATTTGTGTGAAAAACATTGAACAAGTTAAAAAATAGCATAGCATTTTCATTTCAAAAGATCAAAAACATTTTTTTTTGGAAAAATAATTCAATTATAGTATTAAATTTGTTAAGATAATAATTTGAACATATTTAATTTAATTAAAATATATAAAAAGTCAAGCATGCATGTGCTTTGGTACATTTCCATAAATTTGTTGACTTCTAGACTTGAACCTCTAGAACACAGGGTACCCTCAAACACTGTGAATTATATCCAAATTTTGATTTTTTTAAAAATATTTCTGTATTCTATGGCATCCTTGTACCCTAGACCAACTAGTTTAGGGTGGAACATGCAAGGAAAATCTCTTTGATTGTTCTCTATTTAGCTCTAGTTCCTATTTTGGAATTATGTTCAATAAATTGTTTCATTTTCTATATATCACTCATTAGGTCCATAGGGAAAATAACAATATGTTTCCTTTTCAAAGATGGGGTTTTGGTAAGGTAAGTAATGGCTTGTATAACTATAATTTTTCTACCTATAAGAAAACTCTAAGGAAACAAACTTAAATAGTTGACAAGCATGTTATCTTTTCTCCCAAAATATCTCCTACTTGTGAGAGTATCTTGGCACAAGAGGATCCAATCATTGAGCATCATGAGAATATTATTTGTTTCTCTCCCAATATGTCTCCTACTTGGGAAGATATTGTGGAACAAAAGGATGAAATAATTAATACATTTTTGTTAAAAGACAACAAGATGGATTTCATAGATGAAGATGTTAAATTAACATTACATCCCACATTGATAGAATATCACCAAAAAGTAATTAGCTCAAGTGAGGTTATGAATGCATAATTGACTATTATATTCCCTTTAATTATTAGAGCTCCTAAAATTCCTCTGATTATTGGACATCCTAAATTACCTCTCATTAAAGGACCTCCAAAACCTTATGGCCATATCCTAAACATTGCAAACAAACTCACTAGTCATCATGTGCAACAAGATGTGTTCCAACAACCAAGTTATCATGTAATTTCTCACACATACAACACTATAAGTAATAAGAAACAAAAAAAAAATACCAACATCCATCCCATTACCTCAACTGTATCTTCCACCCCCACCTAGTATTTCTCAACATAGTGGTAAGGAATATGATCTCGTTGACAACATCATAATACTCCACCTAAGATTTCCCTTTGGAACTTGATTTAGATATCGCCTATATACAACAAGATGCTCCGAGAGGATTTGTAGAATATTAATGTCTCAACTTTTTTCAAACCAAATTATGTAGCAACCTTTTTAAATTGTATGCAAGTGACGAAGTTAGATATTACATTCCCTCAACATGATTTTCCCTCACTTGAGATCCAAAAAAAACATGAAGCTTTAATGATAATGGTGTTAACTAATAAATTTGGGCTTAGAAATAAGCTTATTGCTAATCTATTAGGTCTTAATGTTTTTAGCATTAATCTTCTAGATAAAATTGGTGTGTATAAGAATCTTATAGAACCTAAATATCTTTCTATTCACTAATTTGATAATGTTACTAACTGTTAGGGATGATGGAACTGCCCATCAAGGTAGGACTGGTGATTTTTCCTACACCTATCTATATCATGACAAGACCTCTTTCATACAATCTTCTCCTAGGTAGACCATGGATTCATGCCATGAAGGGAGTCTCGTCTACTATTCACCATGATATGAAGTATGAATATAGGAAAAAAATATATATGGTAAAAGTGGCTAAACAAAGTTATAATTCATCAGTTAAATTTGAACATAGTACTTCCAAATCTCTTAATACTTTAATCCCAACTTGAAAGGTAGAACCTATACAAGTTGGGGATTTTATCTCATCTATTACAAAACTCTTGTATGATGATTGGGTTCATTATATTTTACACCCTCCTTTCTAGGATAGCACAAAATATCACAATATAAGCCTAAAAATCCTTTTGATTCATTTTCCTAATCTTATTCTACATCATCAAATCTGAAAACATCACCCTATGATGGTGATGGGGGCTCTTCAACTTCCATCCCTCATGTTTTGGTGATGGATAACTTAAAAACAATTAGAAAGGATTTAAATTATCATAAATAAACTAATTATTCTCATGAGAAGTTAGATAATGCTTCTTCATCTAAGTTGGAAAAGTGTAATGGGCTTGGATACAAAATTATTTCTAAAAATGGATAAATGAAAGAACAAAAAAAAGGATCAACTGAAGTCTATACATCCTTTCCCAAATAGGGCTTATGTTTCCAACCTTTTCCCCATCTTCATCTCATTCTCCTTCATCTATTATATTTATGCATTTTGTGGTAAGAAAGCAATATTTTCTTCACAAGAGAATGTAATTTCTCCAACTAGAAAAAGGAACATAATTTGATGAGGCTCCTCAAAGTCCACTTGATTACTCTTTCTTTGAAAAAACAAAATAAATTTTATATCAATAACTCTTTTTGTACATATCATCAAACTTGCATTGATACTCCACCAATGAGTGTCACACCTTGAGTAATAAAATATAATAACTCATTGATTTTTGTTCTCTCCCATGTGTTGATGCACAAAATTAATCTAAACAATAATGATTTGTATTCTATGACCTTACTCCTCACTATGTGGAATTTGTAGTTTCATTTGTTTGATTATTTTCATTCATGGTAGTACAATCTTAAGTGCAACCATACCATATTTACAATGGTAGAAACATGATATTTTCTTGCATGGTTTTCTTATCTCTACACTTGAGGGCCAAGGATAACTAGTTTTTGAGGTGTAGAGTCTCCTTCAAGATGCCTTCTTCATCTATTGTTTCCTTAAACTACCAACATAGAAAGTATGTTGAAATTTTAAGGGGGTGTGGCATAGAAAATTAGACACTCTTGATAAAAGAGACAATTTCACGCCTAATTAGACCTACTTTTGAGTACCCTTGCATTATTCATCCCTCAAAACAACATTTATAGGCCCCTAAAACCCATTATTTTTTATCTAGAGGCCCATTTAACTTGAGAAATCACTTAAATTCTGCCAAACAACATTCAATTCATCCATATCCCAAAAACCCACCTTCAAAAGCCACTAGTGGAACCCATTCACCACCTTGGGTGAATGAATCCCTATTGCAAGTATGAGCTAGTTTGGTGGTGTTGTCATTGATGTCAACACAGTTCAATATGCTACATATTGTACATGTATGGTTGAGATGTTGTTGAGATGTTCTGAGTACATGGAGCTATCCTATATAGCTACAGATGTGTTGTGTTGATGAGCTTCCAAGTTCTTTTGAAAAAACTAATAAATAAGTGAAGTCAGAAGAAGGAATGTATTCAGATTGTGCTCTGGCATGTGCTCCACATTTCTCTTGTGTTCATCCTATGCTTGTGTGGACCTGAAGGTTTGATAAAAGTGATTTAGTGGTGATATATGCTGAGTTTCAGCCTTTGGTGAGATGCTATGTGAAAGTTACGTTCACCAGTATGTGAATTTTTTTGGCAAATTTGGTATTTTGTGGACTGAAAGAAATATTGTTGCTCTAAATTTTTTATTTGTTTCATTTTAGATCTTGTAGAACTAGAATATTCTTTTTCTTGGTCTTTTCTATGCTCTAGCAAAGAGGTTTGAAGTCTAGAGATTCAAAAATCATGTTTCAGTATTTTTGTGTGTGTTTGCACAGTATGAATTGTCTGATGAAAGAAATTTAGTGATTTTCACCTGTTGTTCTTGTTGCAGATGTATCTAGAAGGTTCTGAGACATATTTTCATGCTTAAGCAAGTGTATTGTGGCATCCATGTGTCATCTTCTGGTTGGGAAGCGTGTACATCAATGATTATTTGTGTTTTCATTAGGATTGGCCAACCTAGTGTTTACACTTCATTGTAAGAATAAAATTTAATTAAGGAAGTGTGTAGAAGATTCAAGAATATTAATTTTGGTCTTGGTTAAATTTTTTTATTGGTCCACTCTTATTCCTTTCCACTATGGGAATTTAGAGTTGCCGACCTAATTTGAATTTATGAAACAATGTATTGTGGCCAACCCTAGTGAAAGTTTTTAAAGTTGAGAATAGTATAAAAGCAAGTCGAGTTGTGAAGAATTGTATGACAGGGAGATGCAAAGTGATGAAAGCATTCCACAAATCATAAGAGAAAAAGTGTGTGTAAGTGAGTTGTGATAGTAGTTTTTCAGTTTGTTGAAGGTAGTGAACTGAAGGATTTTGTAATCCTACGAATGTTCTTTAATTGTAGTTGTGGATCTTTTGTTCTCTTTTGTATCTATAGGTAGTGAACCTCTCTATTGGAAAATGATTACTTTGTAGGTAGTTATCCTTTGCATTCATTTTATAATCTTTATATTGTGAGTTAAACCTCACCATTATTTTTTCCTTATTGGGTTTTCCACGTAAAAATTTGGTGTTCATTGTGTTGATTTACTTTTGGTTATTTATGTTTCATGCTTATATTTAATAATAGAATAGTGTGGTTGAATATTTGACAAGTGATAAAATTTTAAGGTTGAATTTGTGTGATAACTAATTCACCCCCCTGATTGTCCATGCTATTTAACAATTGGTATCAAAGCTTGTGGTTCCTTGTGTAGAGCTTAACCACTTAAGGAAGATCGATGGCACACAAATTGGTGATCCCTATGTTTGAGGAACCAACTACAAATGATTGAAGGGACATATGAGAGGATATATTTTCTCTTTGGTTTCAAGACTGGAAGGCTATTGAGAATAAGTATACACTTCTATCTGGTGGTGTTAATTCTACAAATGAGATCTCTTCTTATGAAGAAAATGAGAAGGTGAAGTATGTGATTTGCGGCGGTTTATCTTAAAATGAGTGAATTAAGGTTAATTCTTTGGATACTGCATATGATTTCTAGAAGTTGGAAGACATGTGTATGAAGGAAATAAAAAGGTAAATTGACAAAGAGACTGGAAACAAAGCGTAGATTTGTGAACCTAAAAGTGGAAGATGGTGAATAATTTGCAAAGTTTCTTTTACAGGGTTGAACAAACTTAAATGAAGTTAGAAATCAAGGAGGAAAGCTATCAGATGAAGACATAATTGAGAAGAATCCTAATCACCTACTAGACTGCTACAGTGATAAAATATCTGTGATTGAAGAAATGTATTATCCTAAGAAGTACACCTCGGAACACTTGTTCGACACCTTGCAAGCATTTGAATTGAGAAAGTTTGGGAAAGATGACAAGATAGTTTAAAATATAGAAATAGAATTTAAAGAAATGAAGATTAAGGAGGAACTAGTGATGGTGTTGATGAGTTGGAAGCTAACTTCACCAGGAAGTTGAAGAAAGGTACCAAAAAGTATAAAGGTATGTTACCCTTTAAATGCTTTAGTTGTGGTAATATTGGTCATTATGCTTCAAGATGTCGAATAGGGCTACACATAAGAAGAACAAGGATTATAAAGATAAAGATAGGAAGGACAAGAAGTATAAGAAGTTTTACTATGTTAAGGAAGAGGCAAGTATTTCTGGTGATGAATCTGACAATGAAGTTGATGATAGTGAATCTTATTCTTAGCTTTGGAAAGTAAATCTATATCCACTAACCCTCAAAAATGTGTAATTAAGAAGGATCTAAGGTTAAGAAGAATAGGATGGAAGGTACTTTGGTTACCACTTTTCATACAAGACAGGATGAAGACTAATGAGTAATTGATAGTGGATGTTCAAATCACATGAGGAAGATAAGAGTAAGTTCACTAAACACAAGAGGTATGATGGTGTTTAGTTATGTTTGGTGAAGACCAGGAGCTAAGATTGTGGAAAAGGTTCAATTAGTTTTGATGGAGTGCATAGTACTAATGATGTGTATTATGTGAAGGGTTTGAGGCATAACCTTCTAAGTGTTGGTCAAATGTGTAGCAATGGATTTAAACTTGTGTTTCAGAACAATACCTATGTAAATCAGGAAAGGATCCAGGAAATGGAGATATGATTGTTGTTGGAAGAACTCATGGAAACATCTATCAGCTAAAAGGAGTTGATGGCCATTGTCTTGTATCTCAGATAAGTGAAAGTTGGTTATGGTACTAGAGAATGGGACATGTGAACTTTGATAACCTGGTCAAGATCAGTGCAAAGGAGATTGTTCAAGGACTACCTAGAATCACAAGACCTGGTAAAGTCATCTACAGAAGTTGTCAATTGGGGAAGCAAACAAGATGTGGCTTTAAAGGAAAGGAGCATTCTACTACTAGAATGTTGGAATTAGTACATACTGATCTTTGTGGTCTGACTAAGACTAGAAGCCCAAATGGTGACAAATATTTCATGTTGCTTATTGATGATTACACTCAAATGACATGGGTTGCTTTTCTCAGACAAAAGAATCAGGCCTGGATAAGTTTAATGTATTCAAAGAAGAGTGGAGAATGAAGTAAATCTGAAAATAAAATGTTTAAGATCTAATAGAGGTGGTGAATTCACTTCTAGTGAATTTAATGCATTATGTGAGAAGCATGGCATAAAAGACAATTTTATGCTCTAAGAACCACTTAGGAGAATGGAGTAGTTGAAAGGAAAAACATGGCAATTTAGGAAGCTTCTAGAACTATGATGAAAGATTCTAATGTATAGATGTATATTGGAGATAAGTGATACATACTGTTGTTTATGTTCTTAATAGAGTTTAGATCAGGCACAACAACACAAACACACCTTTAGAGTTATGGATTGGTAAGACTCCTAGACTTGAAGGTTTGATAAAGGTGATTTAGTGGTGATATCTCTGAGTTTTAGCTCTAGGTGTGATGGTATGTGAAAATTTATGTTCACTGGTATGTGAACTATTCTAGCAGAGTTGGTATTCATGAAGAGAAATATTGTTGCTCTGCAATTTTTCTCTTTTATTTCAGATCTTGCGGATTTGAATATGCTTTATGAAGGTATTTTCTATGCTCTAGCGAAGAGGTTTGAAGTTTGGAGATCCGAAAATCATGTTTCAATATTTTTGTGTTTGTTTCCATAGTCCGAATTGTCTGATGAAAGAAATTCAATGATCAAAGCCTATTGTTCTTATTGTGGATGTATCTAAAGGTTCTAAGATGTATTCTCATACTTAAGGAATTTTTTGTGGCATACACATGTTAATTTCTAGTTGGGAAGTGTGTACATCAATGACTATTTGTGTTTTCATTAGCTTTGGCCACCCTAGTGTTTACACTTCATTCTAAGAATAAAATTTAATTAAGGAAGCATGTAGAAGATTCAAGAATATTATTTTTGGTCCTAGTTAAATGTTTTTATTGGTCCACTCTTATTCTTTTCCACCTAGGAAATTTAGAGTTTCCGACCTAATTTGAATTTATGAAATGATGTATTATGGTTGACCTTGGAGAAAGTTTCTAAAGTTGAGAATAGTATAAAAGCAAGTCAAGTTGTGAAGAATTGTATGATAGGGAGATGAAAAGTGATGAAAGCATGCCACAAATCATAAGAGCAGAAGTGTGTGTGAGTGAGTTCTGATAGAAGTTTTTCAGTTTGTTGAAGGCAGTGAACTGAAGGTTTCTATAATCCTGTGAATGTGCTTTAATTGAGAAGGTGGATCTTTTATTCTCTTTTGTATCTGTAGGAAGTGAGCCTCTCTGTTGGACAGTGAGTTCCTTGTAGGAAGTGAGCATTTGTATTTGGACAGTGAGTCCTCTTTTGGGTAGTGAGCCTTTGTATTCAGCTTATAATCTTGATATTGTAAGTTAAACCTCACCGTGGTTTTTCCCTTATTGGGGTTTCCACATAAAGATATGGTGTTCATTGTGTAGATTTACTTTCTACTATTTATGTTTCATGCTTATATTTAATAACACAATAGTGTTGTTGAAGATTTGATAAGTGATAAAGTTTTAAGGTTGAATTTGCATGAAAATTTATTCACCCTCCCTCTCAGTTGTCATGTGCCTATTTAATAGTCCCCTCTAGTGGGACCCATTCGCCAAGGGTGGCAAATGAGTCCCTTTTGAGGGAAATTTCAATTTTGAGTAGGAATTTAATCGATTCAACTTAATTTTTAGGTGGGCGTTGGCCTCTTAGGTCTAAATAATGCAAAAATTAGGTTTTGATGTTTATAAATACTCATTTTAAGTCATTTTTCACATCTCTTAGTCATTTCACAAAAGAAAATTCTAAAGTCAAGTCTTTAACAACAAGTTTCATTAGCAAAGTTGAAGTTTTAGGGTAGCAAACTAAGGTTTCTACAGGTCTTGAAGCTCACTTTTTGGATCAAGATTCAACATTGCAAGGAGTTGATGATGGATTCCTATAGTGAATCATGGAGAAATATAGGTTGAGGAGATGCAACTAGCCATAAAATCACACCTAAAGACTTGTTTTCAAAGTGATTCCATCTTCCATTTCTTCTTTATCTTAATATTAAGGTTTTGCATTTCATTTACATGCTATTTGCATAGCATTTCATCTCCATTTTTGACGTGTTGTAGGATTTCTAGGGTTGAAGTCTTGCATCATTCAAATCAAATTTGCATATCTTATTCTAGCACATTAGAATATGGTTTCATCATACTTCAGACTTTCCTAGTCTTTAACACACTTAAGGCTAGGGTTTTATGCATATTTTTCTCTATTTAAGGTTTAATTACCAAACTAGGGGTTTGACCAAGGAAAAACCCCATTAGAAAAACAATTTTAAGCTATTTTTTAGGAGTTTTTTGAGATCCTGATTCAAGTTTCCATCAAAAAGTGTTGTGCAGGTGTCAAGGTGTACAATGGAGACTTGAAATTATAGAAATTTAAAAGTGGACTGATTCGCCATGCATGGCGAATGAGTCCCTCCTGAGGTGACTTTTTGAGTTAGATGTAGATCCAGACACCAAGTTGGCAGAAAATAGTTTCTGGGTAGAAAAACCCTGACTCGGGACTAATTCACCCAGGTTGGCGAATGAGTCCTAGTTAGCTCAAAATTAGATTTTTCTAATTTCTAGATTTCTTTCCAGTACACTTCAACTTCTTAGGTGCACACATTCTGAGATATAGCTTTATTTTTAGTTTAATTTGCATTTTCATTCATCCTTTTAAGCTTTTTGCAAACATCATTGTGTTTTCAAATATTGCATATTGCTTAGCTTTTGCATTCATAATCATTCAATTACATTACTTAGTTGCATTTAGATCATCTCATTTAGTCTTAATCGCATCATACATACATTAAATTGAGTGAACCACATTGATTTTTAGTGAGGTTTATCTCTCTCCTTTTAAGTGAAACATCCTAATAGTGCAAGAGTAGTCTATAAACCTCATTCCCAAAAATATATGGTTTAGGGGGGCCTATCACCCCTTTCCATTTCATAAATTTCTTGTGAGATTTGACTTATTCACATACCTATTAAGTGACGATGTTTTTTATAACATCCCCGTAAGGAATGGTAAATAATTTGTCTCCTATGATGTTGAGAATTGTTTCATGCCTTGTGATGTTAAAATTTTGTGCACCCATTGAGGATATTTAATCTTGTGTGATGTTAAACACTCCCTCATGACATTAAAATTTATGGGTTCCCTAAATCATGAATGGAAATATAGTCCATGGATTTGGCATAACAAAGATTGTTGATTCATGAACTTGAGCATCTTTACATGGCCACATAGCATAGGAAAAATTTATTTTCAATGGATCCATTTGTTTCATGAGTGATTTCACATTATTATGATAGGAAAATTTTGTTTAAAAAAAACATTTAGATAGGATATTGGATAGGAAATGAGGGATAAAGGGGGGTGTGCTAGGTAGGATAGTATAGATGAAACTTGCCCCCTAGTGTAGAGTGCAAGAGGGTTATAGATTAAACATGACACCTATTTTCCATTATTTCATCATGGTACCTATCCAAGGTGCCACAAGAAGTGGCTTTCAGTATTGGATGAATGATTTCTCTTTACTTTTTTATTTTTCCTTTTTTTTTCTTTTCTCTTTTTTTGGATTTTTGGGAATAAGATAGATAGAGAAGGATAAGGATATGGATAAGGGGATTTGGAATATAGTGAATGCATGATAGGGAGATTGAGGGAGGACTCAAGAATTGAGCTCCATGGAAGGTATCCCTTGAATATGTGTTCCATTAGCTCATGTACAATTGAAGGTATGCTCATAGACATTGGTAGAATGATGGTAAGGGGAGTGAAATTGATGATAAGATGGTGAGGCATATGGATTTATGCAAATTATTGGATAAGAGGGATAAGAGGATGAAATATGGATATTGGATAATGGATGGGTTGTCGAATACTTGTAGATGAGTGGATGGAAATGTTGGAAATATCAACATTGTAGCACACCTTGAAGGATGGTGGAGTTGTGAAAGAGAAGTGGCTTTTGAATTTGGAGACTTAGATGGAGGATCGGATTTGGATTTTGGGATATACAAACCAAAAATGGATAGAGATGATAAAGGAATATTAGATAGGGTGGAGGAAATAAAATTGGATCAAGCATTTGGATAAGCATTTTTGGAATCCAGATGATTTTTAACTTTTATTTTTGCTTCATTGGCCTTTGTGGCCTTTGGGATTTATATTTTTTATTTGGGATCATAATTTTCTTTTTTTTCATGTCTTTTTGAAGGGACATACTAATCCTTTAAATTTTTTGGATTGTTGGTTTTATGCATTTGAGATTTGGCATCCAAATTTCTTCCAAGAGAAATTGGATTGGTCTATGGAGAGGAATGATATAAAGGTATTATGGATGGGTTGGTGTAATTATGTTGGAAAAGGTTCAAGTTTGTGTGCCTATGTAGATCGTGATTAGGGATATGAGGTGATGGATAGAGATGATAATGGGATTATGGAATAGGAATGCTAGGTGGTGGAATGTAAGGACCCAAGATGGATGGAGGGGATGAAGTAACTTATTTTGGGACATAAAGACCCAAAATGGATGGAAGGGAAGTGGGATTGGAATTTTCAATATAAGGTCCCAAGATAGATTTTAAGGATGAGGAATGTGGACATTTGGATTTAAGTTGAGGGATTTTGGTTTTGGGATGGATGGAAGGAGTACCAACGTCTAGAGAGTTATATCCAAGGCCATGATAATTAGGATTTACTTTGATATTAAGGGGTTATAATATGCCTTTCTCATGAAGGCCTAACCCTTTTCCTTGATAATTCATTTATTGAAAAATCATTTTCCCAATGGGATACTTAATTTCAAAACAAGATGCAAGTCCATTTTGAGGAGGGTATGGTATGCAAGGAATGACAGGTTCTTGGAGGAAACCAACTTGGATAAAAGTGGAGGAACCCATTTGATAAGTATGTAGTTCATGAGTATCTTTGATAGGGGTAATGAGATATTGTGGAAAATTAGGATCATGACATGGAGATGATGGGATACTAGGATCATGAGATGGAGATGGAGGAAAACTCTGATCTTGATTTAGGATAAGATCATGGGGTGGGGTGGATGGCATATTTTTCTCTTGGTTATGATACGAAACGGGATCATGACATGGAGATGAAGGGATATTTTGATCAGTACTTTGGTTAGAATCATGTGATGGAGTGGATGGAAGGGAAACATAAAGGGGGATGGAGGGAAAATTTTATTTTTACATTGTGAAAGGGGATCATTGCATGGAATATAAGTTATACTTTGATCTTGATTTGGAGGAAGGGGATCATGGATGGGATAGAAGGGATATGTTGCTCTCGATTGTAAATGCGATCATGAGATGAAAGGGGATGATGAGGTGGAGGGGAATCACATAAAGGGGTGTATGAGACATCTTGATCTTGATTGGGAGGGTTATCATTAGATGGGGTAATGGATGGAAAGTTTTGTTCTTTTCACGGACTATGGTCATGATATGGAGGTGGTATGATAAGATCATGATATGAGGTGGATATGCTAGGATCATCAAATGGGTTGAATATGGTAAGATTATGAGATGGTATTGGGTCATGAAATAGAGTTGATAGACTAGGATTATGGCATGGATTTTATAGATTTGGATCATGAGAGGGACTACTTTGGTATTGAAATAAATGGGGATCATGTGGGGGTATCGAAGGGATGGCCTGATCTTGATATGGAAGGGGATCATTTTGGATTTCGTGATCAATGGTAGGATCTTATTCAAAGATAGGTTTATCTTGGATGTAATGATCATCTAGAAGGATTTATTATCTATGTACTCAAGGATAGGATCATGAGATGGAATGGGATCATAAGAAGAAGTACTTTGAGCTTGACATAAATGGGGATATAGGATGTCATTCTTTGGATCAATGAGGTTAAGTGAGTGACATTTTTGAATTTGTATAGGTGCTATGAAGGTGGAAAAACATGAAATTGATGAGGTGGATGACATGGATGAGGTGGAAGTGAGTGGAACTAGAATTCTAGGACTAGCATTTTGTGAAATAGGATTTTGCATGGGTTCTTGTATTCCATTGAGGGTGAATTTTGTTGGTCCTTTGATGGTGATTTTTGGTTCTCCTTGCATGGTGAATTTTGGCTTGAAGATGGGTTGACTAGGATGTATACTTCATGACATATGTTTATGGATGGGTGTTGGTTGAACATTAAAAATAATTGGATTTCATTTTCAATGAATGGAAAGGATGACATGGAGGCTTTGGTGGTGTTTAAAACATCTTGGAATCTACTTACGAGACACATGATCATGGGTTTTATGTGATTTTTAAAGTAGTTGAAAAGGATAAATTCAAAAAGATCTTGGCATATGAGATGTAACATGGAATATATGTTAGGCTTATCTTGATCCATGTGGTGATGAAGGATGTGGATTAATGATGAAGATTAAGGATGATAATTTATAGTGGATAAAATGGATTAGGAAAGAAGGATTTTGATTTGGTTTATGGAGAGTGTTTATGATAATGATTAGGACCTGAATTGGATTAGACAAATTAATTTAGATTAAGCTCTTAAGTGATGAATCAAGAATTAATGTGGATGATTGAGATACTTGGGATGATTTGGATTAGATAATTGGGTATTATTAGGATAAGATGGACATGGTTATAAAGATTAGGGAGATAATTAGGATTATTTTGAATGATTAGGATGGGATTATAAGGATGATTATGAATGATTAGGATGGGGTGATTAGGATTAGAATGGTTATGGATGATAAGGACAAGTTGATTAAGATGAAAAGGAATGATTATGATGGATAGGGATAATTAGGATGAAATGAGAGATAGTTAGGATGGAAACAAATGATTAGGATTATAAGAGATTATTAGAGTGAAGAGTGGTTAGGATGAAATGATTAGGATGAAGGGGGCTGATTAGGACAAAAATGGATTATTAGAATTATTAGGATGATAATTAGGATGCGGAATGATGATAATGATGGAAGGCGGGATGATTAGGATGCAATTATTGAAAGGAGATGACTATGATGATTGGGGATGTAATGATTGAGATGGAAATAAATGATTGAGATAAGATGAAGGATGAATATGATTAGAAGGGATAACTAGGATGATTGTAAAAGGTAAGAATTATTATGGAAGTGATTAAAAAGATTAAGATGAATTAAGGTGAGAATGGATTATTATAATAGACTGAGATCATTGGGATGAGGAGGAATGATGAGGATGGAAAGGATTGGCAAGGGCGAGGTAATTTGTATGAGATGATGGATGGTATGATGACTAGGACGGGATAATTGATTTCACTTAGGTGACTAGGATAGGATGATTAGGATGGAGAATGAGGATGAGAAGTTTGACTTGGAGATGATGTGGATAGCTTGAATTACATGACACCTAGATTTGTTTATGGTTTATGGTTTTTCCTTGCTTGATTAAGATCTAAATCTTGAATACACATTCACACACACAAGACAATTTTTTTATGTAAGATGTAATACAAATGCTTATGATAAGAAGACACCTCCAAGCACAAGAACAATCCTAGTAATTATTCAAGTGGGTAGATTTCTCAATGGTCTTAAACTAGAATGCACAAGGGTCTAGGGATGTCCTCTATATACCTTGGAGATGTAGACACATTAAATTGACCTAGGCCTGCAAGTTTTATTTTTGCCATATTTCTTCCTAGCATAATTAAAATATTTAAAATATGTCCTATGGTCCAATTTCAACTATTAATTAAATAATTCATAATTATTTAATTGATTCATGTCTTTTATTCCTCTTGATTATTTAAATAAATAAAATTTATTTATTTATTTAAATACCTCACTAATTTCCTAAGGTCTCTTAATGATTAAATAAATTCTTAAATTTATTTAATTATCTTTTGTCCATTATTTCCTCCTGATTATTTAAATAAATAAATAAATTTATTTCTTTAAATCCATCATTAACCTCTAAATTTCTTCTCATAATTAAATAAGTTATTTAATTTACTTAATTATTGTCCACCTTGGCATTTTACCAATTTTTTAAAAATGAAACTATTTAAAATTGTCCCACTTTCTATTTTTCTCTATTAGTAAATAATTTGACATTAATTATTTACTATCACATGACCCCACCTTTTGAATTAAATTAATTTTTAATTCAAAATGACAACTTTCCTCCATAAATCAAATAATTTCTAATATTATTTGATTTTCTAGTTCTTTCTTTTTCCATGCCATCCTTATCCTCTTGTCATACACAATCTTGTCCTTTGATTTGATTTTCTAAAATCAAATCTTGACCATTCAATTCAAATTTCATCCTAGTGTTGCCCTAACCCTAATTGTGGGTTGTCACATTCAATTTTAACCATTAATCTTAGGGAATTTTTCAATCTTCAATCTTGGCTATTCATCCAAAATTGACTTTTCTATAAAATGGCAATTTTGGCTTCATTTGACATACTTCAAACATCTACATCTCTTGGCATCTTGACATCTTGGCATTTCTTGACTTCATGCTTTAGGCTTGCTTCATAGTTGCTTCATAGTTGCATTGTGTATCATTTTATATAGAATCCTTCAACATTTGCTTAGGACATTAGCATTATCATGGGTTTCTCATCACAAATCTGAAGGCAGTTATCTATTTGCAGCAAATAGAGAAGTTGCAATGGAGGTTAATCATAGAGGTTGAAGACATTTGGTGAGATCTTTCCTTGTTTTCATGTTTTCACTCCTTTTTTCTTCATTGATTTTCTTTGGGTTATCTTATTTTAATCTCTAATATACTAACCTAGGTTTTTCCCTAAGCCACATTGGTGAACCTGACACCAAAATCATGTTTTTGCGGATTTCCATACAACATTTTTTTTGTAGGTATAGGTATGACGTGATGCATTAGCTATTTTTTGAGCTGCATTCATAGTACCACGATGCATTCACCTTGAAGAATGATGCATATTCTTTGTTGTGACACATCTACCTTGCAGAATGATGCATTTTCTCTATCGTGACACATTTGCTTTACAGTTTAATGCATTTGTCTGTAGATTCTAGTTTTCAGCCCTGAGATGCATTTGCTGTGCAAAATGATGCATCTGCCTAACAATTTCCATTTTTCTATCTTGTGACACATTTGACTTCTAGAATGATGCATTTTTCTCCAGTAAAAGTTTAATTTTAGGTTTTTTGCAAACTTTTTTAGATCTCTTTTTTTGTTAGTAGCTTAGAAGCTTTTTGGGTTACTAATATCATGTTTGCAACATGTGGCGAGGAGTCTAACCTTGGTTTTTTTTACTTTCATATCACTTTTTCAATTCCTTAAAATAAACAAAGAACAACAAAAAATTTATCATTCACACTCATTGGTTAAAATGAACATGCATATTCACTCATGGGCTTAAAATGAACACAGTCTTGCATTGAAACTCATATGGTTAAAAATGTACATGAATTTTCATTTGATGAGTTTAAAATGAACTTTTTATTTCTTACATAAAGTTAAAAGTTTAAAATGAACAAAGTGTTTTAGGCGTTTTCCTCTCATTACAATTTTGATAACTAAAATTAAGAAGTGTCTCAAATTTGTGTAACCCCGATTCAATAATAGAGGTATCCTCTTTCCTTACACACTTGTGTGATCCTAGGTGCAAGAGAAAATTTTATTGACTCTAGGAATTGGGCCTTCCTTGGTGGGAAAAATTACTCACCCCAAGGTGACTCAAACTAGCAACGAAGATCTTTAACCAAGCTACTCCTAACTAGTATAAAAAAGTGAATCCTAATGGAAAACTTAAGATTACGAGTGCGGATGTGTCACACGGATAAGTGAATTCCCCAAAACCATATTGAGCATAACCTCTTTAGACTATAATTCCTCCTTATCAGAGCTAATCTTTCCCCATGTGTGGCCACTCAAATAGGAGTCTTGAAATAAAAACCTTTTTGTAGTTGCCAAAAACCCATCTATTCAGTAGCGTAGCAACGATCATTGCCAAGGCATCCACATTCTCGTAGTTCTTAGTAGAGGTGAAAAGCCTACCTTGGGAGATTTATAGGGGCTTGAAGCTTGGTTGACCAGAGAAGTGAGTGAAATGTAAGGGAGAGCCTATGTGGCCAAGCTTCTAGATCACCCGCTAAGAATAAGTGTGGCTAGGGAAACCCATGTGGAATCTAGGGAAAATTGTCCTTTCCTAACCTAGGATTGTGCTTATCTTCATTGTTTATGTTTTCATCATTCAAAGAAAAAATATTGTGTTTTCCATGTTTTTTCTAAGACATTAAACAAATAAACACCTTTCACAGACCTGAAAACACTCATTCAAACTCAAACAATTCTATTTTTTTTCCAAAATTACAAACAAACTAGACCTCCATTTAGCCTGCAACACATTTTCTATTATTTATGATGCATTTGCTATTATGAGCCACATTTGAGACTATCTATGCTTCAATTGATATGCTAAAACACATTTTCTATCTTCTACAACTCATTTGATTTCCAAAATGGTGTAGTTTCTTTCTTGTGCCGCACCTATGACCTGTAACAATGCATTCGTAGAACCTGAGACACATTCAACATCCTGCAATGTATTTGAGACCTAAAATAATGAAATTGTATGGCATTTACAAAAGCACTATTACAGTTCAAAACCCAAGTCCAAACATTTTTAAACTGTTGTCACACATCTTTTTCCTTTGGCCTCTATTAAAAAATAGACAAGGAATTGCTCAAGTCCTTCATTCTTTGCGTCTTTTATCTTACATTCTCCCATAGGTCCATCCTTACAAATTCTTAGTTGCATCCTTAGATTCCTTCATCATCATTTCAGCAATAAACCAATCTTTAGGTCCCCATCTTATTGCAGAATTTGGAATAGGAGAAACTTACCATACTTTGCAAAATCCTTGCCTTCAAAAGTAGGTTATCATTGGACTTTGTAAAAATCAGTTCTTTTACTCATTTTCCTTTTGTGAGACCTTTCCAACTCAATAGTCTAGTTAGGAAACCTCACTTTTCCAAATTAAGACATAGACCAAGCTTTTAGTGGTTGGGTAAACCTTTTCTAAAAGTCCATCAAAATCACTTTGACCTTTGCATTTGCATACCTTAGAACATTCAAGTCATTCCAGTCCTCATTTTTCATACCTTATTCCTAAATATCCAAAAAAATATTGTCATACCTTTCATCTTAGTCTTCATTGTCCTTTTGCATTTGTCATTTTGTTTAGACAACATTGTCATATTGCATCTCTTATTACCAAAAAAAAAAACCCAAAAATATAGTTGCATTTGCATCCCTTATTCAAGAAAATAAAAAAAGTATAGTATCATATCATTCCCATTCATAGACTTAGTTGTCATTTTCATCTTCCTCATTTGAGAAAAATCCTTATATGGTTGAGACTAGGATCCAAAGGAAAAGAAGACAAATGCACCTTTTTGGACAAGACACTAACACCTATAACTTCTCTAATGACATGAACCAAAACACAGACTTGGGGGCACCTTTTATCAATCCTTTTAGTGACATGAACATGCCATATTCATCACACAACCCCTTTGAACCATTCATACGTAGAGATGAAAATGGGCATGTATTTGTGGAAGAATTAGAAACTACTACACAAAATCCTGAAGTGGCCTCCTTTGTGGAAGAATTAGTCTTACAAGATTCACAAAGATATCTAGCCATGCTTTTACACCAAGGGGCCAAATTTCCACATGGGTTTGACATTAATACTTTAAGAGTAGCCTCTCGTAATCATGATGCAAATAATAACACAAACAATACCTCCAACACTATTCAACCCCAAAACAATGCAAACAATACCTTCATTGGTGCCACCACACAAAGTGCAACAAATACCATCAATGCTAGCTCTAATGGCACCTCCAATTAAAATACTTCTAACATGATCAACGGAAAATCCATTGGAGGAACATCAACCATGACACAAGCCATGTCCAAATCAATTCCTCTAATGTCAACAAAATCCTCACAATCAATTAGAGCTACTTTTGTGTCCTCAACAATGGGGGAAAGTTCTTCAAACATCTTATTCAGAGCTTCATCTAGTGCCATGGGAACTGTTGGCAAGAGACACTGCACAAGTCATCTGGTGTTGTCATTGATGGAAAACCTAGTTAGTAATCCCATCTGCACCTCAGTATTTTCTTATACCGGAAATCAGATTGAAGATATGTGTTCACTGTCAAAGCTAAAACAGGGCATCTAATAGAGTTGTTTACATTGATCCATATGTAATTTCCTATTATCATTTTGTGTTGTGGATCTTAGGGAAGATATTTTGATGTATGAAATATCTTATCTTTGAATCATAGGGCCTCGTATTGATTGGTGTTCAAGTTGGAAGATCTGGTTTATTGAATTTTAGTTTAATAGTGCAAAAAGGCCAACTAGTTGAGTGTTGCATGTTGCAAATATTTGAGGCATAATTTCTTCAGGTTTTTCATGTTCGAGACATGTTGTTTTGGGTCCTCACTATGTTTTAGCTGACATTGTTTTGATTCACATTAATAATTGTTTATGGATTGGGTTGACAGTTTGTACATGTTTCATATTTTGTTAAAGCTGACATGTAGTTGTTGTAATCTCTAGTCGTGGATATATATAATTGATTATTCATATCATTTTGAGATGTGATGTGATATGATGTGAAAGTCAAAAGGAATATAGATCGATTATGTGTAGTTTCACTTGAGTAGAATAAAGATTAGTGATTCAAATTAAAGCAGACAGAGTTTCAAGAGTAGAATCAAATAGAATGCAAAGCATGTTGTTAATGTACTTAACCAAAACTATAATCAGGCATTAGTAGATGTTATCTCATAGTTCATACACTCCAGTTTTCTATCTATGACTATAATACAATGATTCTTCTTTTGGGTAGTAAGCCTTTTGTATTTGAGTAGTGAGCTCTAGGCAATGTGCTTGAATGCATGTGCATTCCCCATTTATAATTCTTTTATAATTTAATAGAGTATAATCTTGTGGATTAACCTCCATCGTGGTTTTTCCTCTAATAGGGTTTCCATGTAAAAAATATTGCTGTTATGTGTGTATTTGATGTGGTGATGGTTCATGCTTTCATGTTTATTTATCAAATCTGAGAATAAGTTTAAAAAGTATAATTTTTGTGACAACTTATTCACCCCCCCTTTTAGTTGTTTTCCCTTGTGTTTCCAATAGTTGGTATTAGAGCCTAGTTGCTCGAAAGAAGTTTAATAGCTTGGGGAAGATTTGGGAAGGTGATTCAATGGATTTTGGTAGTCTTCAACAACAAATTTTGGTGGCACTAGATGATCTTGATCAGTCAAAATATGAAGTCCGAGAATTGCGAGCAAGCCTCATGAATGCTGAGAAATTCATCCAATCATTGAAAGAACAAATCAATAAGTCCAGGGAAAAGAGAAAGGATCTCTATGATAAGCTCAAGTAGAAAGAGAGTAAAAGCATGGAACATGAACACCTAAGTCAAGCCTTGAAGGAAAAGACAGAAGAATGTGAAAAGCTCACCAGAGATAATGTTGTCCTAAATCATGAGATGGAATCTACTGTGATGAGGATGTCCAAGGAGATTGAAGAGAAAAGAAGAATGAGGATAATCTTACTCAGTCTTTAAAAGAAAGATATGATTAATGCAGAAAATTAATGATGGATTCAATTAGTTGGAGCTTGAATTGCAACAATCCAGAAACAATGAAGAATATATTGAAAGATAGATTGCTATTCTCAGAGATGAACTTGCTACTACAAATGAATACAAGGAGAAGTTCAAGACTAGCTCAACTAAGCTTGATGAACTAATTCAAATTAAGAAGATTGGAAGTGACAAGCAAGGTCTTGGATATGAGAAAGGAGAAAGCTCTAGATCTGGAAAAAGCAAATTCAAGCTAGGAAATCAGATGAACAAAGCTAGAAGGTATCTAGTAAGACAACCCAATGCTCAAAAGTTCAAGGGATACTATTTTTTTTGCAATAAATTTGGTCATATGGTTGCTCAATGTAGAAGTAGAATGAATTCAATTGGTCCATCATTCTCCGATTAGTGTTACATTTGCAATAAGTATGGTCATAAGTCAATTGAATGCAAAAATATGACAAACAACCTTTTCAATAGAAATGTCAAATGTTATGTCTGTAATAGATTTGGCAATATTGCTAACTAGTGTAGATCAAGAGAAAATAAATGGAATAACTAGTTTCAACAAAGAAATTTCATGTGATATAATTGTAAGAAATCTAGCCACATTGCAAGATTTTGTAGAAGTAGGAAAATTATAGTAAACAAAGAGAAAAATATGCAAAAGGATGATAAGGGAAAAGGAAAAGTTACTGCGGATGAGATCAGGAATCAAATGAAGAAGACATGGATGAAGAGTGTTTCTGATGCGGGAAATGATTCGACACCAGAATTTGGTGCTGGAAATTCCTCCAAGAATTAGTTTAAGGCCTCTAGCCTAGGGGGAGCTCTCAAGAAAATATTTTACCCCTCTGTTGGTAGTTGGTACCGAAATGTGGAAAATTGCAATGATTGCATTAGCAATCTATAAATGTTTTGGGAACACTTGTGGATGAAATTTATGCAAAATTGAAGGTCCCTAGAAGAATTTTCTTTCAGAAACTATGAAAAAAGAGTATCTAGAAGACCTAGGCAAAAGTAGTTATTGTGATAAAAAGTTAGGTGTGCAAATGATAAAAGGTTACTTCTATTTCGCATTTGTCACATTGTATTTTGAGAAGAAGAAGTTTGGAGAGCTCTGTAAGTGAATTTTGGTGAGATACAATTCTAAAGGTGATCCGGCGATCAAACCCTAATTTGGAAAAAGGTATTTATCTACAAAACTTGTGAACTTGAAATTTATGGAAATGGTTGCTTCGTTAGTAGTTGATATTAAATATAGACCCCACCCAAAATTCAAATGGTACTCATTCAAATCCATTGAGAGAGAACCATTAGGTGCATTTTCTTTTGTTCCATATGGTTTTTTTCACATTGAAGATATTAGGGAATATATTCATGCGAATGTTGAAGAATTAGAAACCTCCCAGTTGTTAAATATGTACACAAATCACATTGTGGGAGAAGAGCTCTATGTAAGGCCTAAATTTAAGACTTTGGAAGAGAAGAAGTTCACACAAATTGTCAAGTTTCCCGTGTTTGACAAAAACAAATGGGTTTGGTACATACTAAGTTGAGTGCATGCTGAGTTCATGTGGTTAAATCAGCCCTTCAAGATCATAAGAGAAGCTATAAGCATTGTTACTGGTCTGAATTCATCTGGTGGGTTGCCCACATTGAAAGCTGTGAAGAACCAAATAGTCACTAAGGCATCTAGTTCTATTTTCGACAAAAGAGCCATGAAAATTAATGACATCATTGAGTTGGATGTAAGATTTTCTTCTATGGTTATTGGATATAAAATCTATCACTCTAGTCAGGATAACTCTATGTCTAGTATTGAAATCTATGCAACTTATCAAATGGTCAAGGAAAATGCAAAATGTGACTTATGTGAGTTACTCGAGAGCTAGCTAATTGAAAATATTGGTAAAATCAAGAAGGAAAAGAAGAACTCTTTCAAGTATGTCAATCTATTGTTATGTCTATTCTTCTACTTCATGAATGAAGTTTTGGGAGTTGGTAAAGTGTAATGGGAAGGTGATAGACTGGTAGCTATTAAAATCAGAGACATCTTATATAAAATTGGTGATAGCAAAGCAAGGAAAACTACTATATGGGGTTACTTCAAAAGCTTTCAAAGTGAAATTCAAGCTAGGGAAAGGATTCCTAAATCTATTGTGGAAAAATATAAGGACACTATTTTCTTCATGGTCAACATTCATCAGTGTTTGATCGAAGCAACAAAACCTAGAACAGTCTAGATAATTCCTATGGGATATGAGGTTGAAGAAAACATTTTGGAGTTTTATGCCCAACACCTATTGACTAAACCTTAGGATACAATAGAAGAAAGGTTTGGTACCTTTGAAGAGAAGAATATGCAAGTGCATACACAACTAAAGAATCCTATGTTAGTTCGAAAGGTGAGAAAGGAAGTTGAAGCTTTTGTAGAAAACATCGACATATTAGTTGAAGTAGTGAGGGAAGCCATGAAGAAAAGAGAACAAGATGAAGAAGGGGAGCTTGCTAGAACTAAGTCAACTAGTCTAACAACATCCTCTTCCATATCTAGATCTACAAGGAGCTCTGCACCCTCATCCAGTCCTAGAAATAAATCAAACCCTATAAAAGCTCCAGTCAAGGCATCTAGAAGAGAAGGAAAGTGGAAGATGGATAAAAACACAAGAGTCTATGTTGTTGTTGAAGATGATGAAGAAACTAAATTAGATGAATAAATATGAGAAATCAAGCATAAGGGCATGAAGGCATCAAAAGTATCTAAGGAAAAGCCCACTGGTGAAGAGAAAGGAAAGAAAAAGGTAAAAACTGATAGATCTGGTATGATTGTAGAGGAAGTGGAAAAGGTTTTAATTAAGGATGGTAATCTCAAACCACTTTTTGAATAGTATGACATTTTTGATAGTGTCGGTCAGAGAACTCTTGAAGAAGCCACAATAAAATATTTTAATATTTTCAATATGACTCTGATAGAAATAATTTCAAAGTTTCCTAAAGGGTTATATGACTTGTCTTAGAAATGAGGAGAGTAAATGCAAGAGCTAAAGATGAACAAATGAGAGAATGCATACTTGTCGATCTATTTCTAGTAATGTCAATAGAAGAAATGAAGAAAATCCTCAATGATTCTAAAAAGGATTTTAATAGAAAATAAAGGGTGAATAAGTTGATGATCGAGCATACTGAGGAAGTAGCAAAAGACATTGAGAAAATTCTTAAGGAAATTTTGTTGAAGAATAGATATAATGTTGTCTCTGAAGAAAATCGTGATGAAGATGTTCCATTTGGTCTAGTAATTGAAGAAGTGAAAGAAGACACAATTGAGGATACTCATAATCTTCTAGACATGCAAGATACTAAAATTCCCATGGAGACTGAAGCTCCTAAAAATATGTCAGGTGAAGAAATAGAGATTCCCAAAGCCAAGCAAGAATCTATGATTGAAGAAAAGAAGGTTGAGGCAAATGAGGTTTCTATGGGATAAAGTGACACTGCAAAGGTAGTAAAGAAGTTTTAAGAACAACAGGAGGAGTTTGACCCCGAATTGGCTTAAGGTCCTATCAACTTGGACACTCTATCTCCTATTTTTAAGTTGAAGGTAGCATCATTTGCTCAGGCCAAGGCAAGGGAGGAGATATTAAAATCTCACATTGAGGACAATAAGTTGTTAAGTCTTCCATCCAGTATCTTGGAGAAGATCATGCCCACACATGTCAAGGACTCATTCGATTCTCCCTCTAGTCAACTGAAGAAACTCATCAAATCTGTAAGTACTCACTTTGACTCTCTTGAAAAGTCAGCTGAGGATAAGGTTCAGAAAGAATTTGATGCAAACAAGTTCAGTAGATTGAAGTGTATGATTGCTAATGATAAAGCCTTATTAGCTACCTATGAAAAGAACATTCAAGGTGCATTATCTGAGGGTGGAAATATCTACAAGTCATGCTTATCCTTGTCAAAATTCACTAAGGTCACTAAGAAGAAAATTAAGGAATATGATAAATAGTTAGTAGATATTTATGAAGCCTTTGATCCTCTAACCATTTATGTGGGTAAGCAAGAAGGTCAAGTCATATCCTTTCTTGACAAAATTAAAATTTTGAAGCATGAATACGATAGAATTGTTGAAAGGGCATGTGAGCTTAGAGGACTAATTGGTCCTAAAATAGAGACAATACTTAGTGCATTGAAGGAAGCACAAGATGCTATGGCTATTAGTGATCCAGAAAATCTTGAGTCGGCAGAGATGCAAACCTACCTATTTTGTGGTCACATGACTATTTTGGAGAGTCTCAAAAAGGGTTGGGACACTAGTTTAAGCCTGTTGAAGAACAATTTTGCAAACATATTCAAGTCCATGTAAGTTAGAAAATCATGTCTATACATATAGAGTTTGTTCATAGAAATTTTTTATGCTCTTTGGTACGCGGATTCCCGTCTTTTCCATTAATGTCAAAGAGGGAGTGTGTGAGTGAAAATTTTCATATTCATCTTAGGGGGAGTTTTGATTAAAAATATTTTTGAATTTTTGAGGATTGTAGTGTATTCATGTTGGTACTGATTCCGACACTTAGTCATTTTTCACTAAGTGTTGCCATCAATTCCAAAGGGGGAGATTGTTGGAAAGAGACACTACACAAGTCATCTGGTGTTGTCATTGATGGAAACCCTAGTCAGTGATCCCATCTGCCTCTCAATATTTTCTTATATCAAAAGTAATATTGAAGATATGTGTTAACAGTAAAAGCTAAAACAAGGCATTTGACAGAGTTGTGTACATTGATCCATACGTAATTGGGTATGTGTAGGATCATGATGGGCCAAAAAGTGGCAATATGATAGGTATGTGGCTGATGACTATTTTTTTACCCAAAATTGATGAAACGAAAAGGGTTTTTAAAGGAGATTATCAGCTTTCCACCAATATAAATTATGCTTTCTTATTTTGAATTTAATAAGTAATTATTATTCATTTCTATTCAAATTATGATCAAGTCTTGATTGATAGGCTGTTAGAAAACATCTATAGCTTTCTGGGGTAGATCACATTTTGAATCCAAAACATGCATCACATCTCTATGCTTTGCATACTATAGGATTAAAAAAATAAAAATTGAATTTCATGAAGTTTGACCAAGTTGCTGTGGTCAAACGCATGAGTTTTTTATATTTTTAAAAATTTGTAATTAAAAATTCATAATTAATTATTTACTTAAAAAATTACAAAAAAATATGCATCACATTGGGTCATGAGTTCCCTACTTCATCTAAAATATTATAAAAAATATTATCATTTTATTGTGGTTAGGTGGCTCTTATAAACACTCCACCTATTTTTCCCTAAAATTTAAGCAAGTACCAATTACATTGAAATTTCAAAATTTTCAAATATATTTGGGTAAAAAAAAAAAAAAAAAAAAAAAACTAGTAGTTTGGAAACTACATTAAATTTGCTACAGATTCTATTCTTACATGTTTTTGAAATAATATAGATATCTTATTCAAATTTTTACGTCAACTTGCCTAACTCTGATTTTTCTAAATTTTTTGCCACTTAAGGGCCTATTTTTTCCATGATGATCCTGCACATACCCAATTTCCTATTATTAGTTTGAGTTTTGGATCTCAGGGAAGGTCTTTTGATGTATGAACTATCTAACCTTTGAATCATAGGGCCTTCTATTGATTGGTTTGCAAGTTAGAAGATCTGATTTATTGATTTTCATTCTAATAGTGCAGAAAGGCCGACTAGTTGAGTGTAGCATGTTGTAAATATTTGAGGGATAATTTCTTAAGGTGTTTCATGTTCAAGACATTTTTTTTGGGTCCTCACTATGTTTTTTTTTGACATATTTTTGATTCACTTTGATAATTGTTTATGGATTGGGCTGACAGTTTGTACATGTTTCATATTTTATTAAAGCTGACATTCATTTGTGGTAATCTCTAGTTGCAGATATATATAATTGATTATTCATATAATTTTTATATTTCATGTGATATAATGTGAAATTCAAAAGGAATATAGATTGATTGTGCATAGTTTCACTTGAGCAGAACAAAGATTGGTGATTCAAATTAAAGCAAAAAATGTTTCAAGAGCAAAATCAGACAGAATGTGAAGAATGTTGTCAATGTGCTTAACTAGAACTATAATCAGGCATCAACAGATGCTATCTCATAGTTCATCCACTCCAGTTGTCTATCTACGACTATAGGAAAGTGAGTCTTCTTTTGGGAAGTAAGCCTTTTGTATTTGAGCAGTGAGCTCTAGGAAGTGTGCCTAAATGCATATGGATTACCCATTTATAATTCTTTTATAATTTTATTGAGTATAATCTTGTGGATTAACCTCCACCATTCTTTTTCCCCTAATAGGGTTTCCACGCAAAAAATCTTGGTGCTATGTGTTTATTTGATGTGGTTATGGTTCATGCTTTCATATTTTTTTATGAAACATGAGAATAAGTTTAAAAAGTATAATTTTTGTGACAACTAATTCAACCCCCTCTTAGTTGTTTTCCCTTGTGTTTCCAACAAGAACAACAACATCAAATCCTTTAATTGGTCTTCAAATAATTCCATAGGAGAAAATTCATTCAACCCCTTTGGGAGAAATAAATGACGGATTTCCATTCCTGGACCCTAACCTAATGTCAACACGTCATCACAACTCAATACCAATACCAATATCCCCCAATGGAAAAACACCAACATTCCCCATGGACACATATACCAATTTGAAAAAGGCAATCAGATTACACAATACATGACTTCATTTGGACACCAAAACACCCAAGGTTGACACATTCTACAAATATCGACCAATACTATTGGAGGGCACATTCCCACATACACGTCACACATTCATACCCATCAACACATCCCTATTCCAAACATGCAATACCAACAACCTCCAAACCAATAAATGTCATACATTTCACAACAAAACATCCCACAACAAAATAAAAACACATCTTCACAACAAATGGGGGATCATGGAATACGTATCACTAGCATGTGTGATGCTACAAACAACCCCATAATTGATGCACGCATAGCTCAAATTGTGACCTTACAAAATAGATGAAGAACATGCAAATGCAACAGAAAAATACTCACACATCATATGAGCTATGTCCATACCCTTTTGACATGAGTCTACACATGCCATAGTTGCCTCCTCGATACGTGGTGCCAACTTTACCAAATACAGAGGCAAGACAAATCCCTTCAAACATATTCAATAATTTACAATCAATTGCATGGACATCACCTATGAACATACTTATTTGATGAAACTCTTCCCTAGGATTCTTGTAGGTCCCACACTTGAATCGTTTTCCATCTTACCTAAGGGAATAAAATCATGGGAGGAACTTGTAGATAGATTTGTGTGAAATTATTCCTATAACATTGACACAAATGTCTCCATTACTAATTTATGCACACTTACTCAAGAAGAAACCGGTGAGACCTTTATCCCATTCCTCCAAAGATGGAGAATTTTATCAAGTCGTTGCCATATTGAGATACCAAAGAAAGAAAAATTAGACATGTTTGTCCAAAACCTCTTGGGCCCATTGAAATACAATTTACAAGTTCATTGTTGCACCACTTTCACAAACCTAGTCGAAAAGGGAGTCCAATTCGAAAAGGCCCTTATTGCTAAAGGAGAACTCAAATATGGCAACAAGAACATGAAAAAAAACCCACCGACTGACAAAAATAAATACTGGGTCAAGAATAAACACATTACCAATGATGGAATTGTTCACGTTAAGGAGGTAAACACAATGGGTCTTGTACTCACTCTCAAAGGAGCTCAATCACAATGTGCAAGATTATAATGGAAAATAGGGCCTATGATGAAAAAATTAGGGTTCAGTTGTATAATTGATTGATGTGGTTCTGAATATGTTATTTGAGATATTTCAGTAATATGTAACAGGGATTGTATAATTGAATGTAGTTTCTAAACCACTAGGTTTATTTTAAAATTATTTGTCACTTGAAATTAATGCAAGAGTATTCTTCATTTCATGGTGGACAGTTTGTAATTGTTCAATTCCTAATCATTAATAAAATGATAATATATTTTTATAAGATTTTATATATATAGAGACTATGTATCATCGTGATCCATATTTTTGGTATTTTTGTGGTAACAATTACTATGATTTTTACAACTTAAAATAAATTCAGAGCAGTCATCATCTAATCTTGGTTAAAACTTCATGAAATTCATGTGTTTTCTTTTCTAATCTTATGATGTGAAGCATAGAATGACGATGTTGGATTCAAAAATTGATACCATTTGAATGCTATAGATTTTTTCAATCAACATGAATCATGACTTTAGCTTCCACCAAATAGAAAAATTAATAATGGGTATGCAAGATCATGATGGGCCAAAAGGTGGCAATATGATGGGTATGTGGATGACATTATTTTTAACCCAAAATTGATGAAATGAAAAGGGTTTTAAAGGAGATTCTTAGCTTTCCACCTATATAAATTATGCTTCTTTACTTTGAATTTAATAAGTAATTATTATTTATTTCATTCAAATTGGCGAATAAAGTCCTTGATTGATAGGCTGATTGAAAAACATCTATAGTTTCAAATGGTATCACATTTTTGAATCCAAAAACATGTGCCAATACATTCTAGGCTTTGCATTACCATAGATTAAAAATATAAAAAATTGAATTTCATGAAGTTTTCACCAAGTTAAGGTGGTCAGACATAATGAAGCTTTTATATTTTTTTAAAGTTGTAATAAAAATTCATATAATTAATTATTTACTAAAAAATTATGTAAAAATATGCATCACATCGGTGCATGAGTCCTCTCCTTATATCTAAAATATTATAAAAAAATATTATCATTTTATTATGGTTAGGGTGGTTAGACAGACACCTATTTCTTATTTTTTCCTTGAAATTTAAGTACCACTGCATTGAAATTTCAAATTTTCACCAAATAGATTTTTTCTTTTTTTAAACAAACCTAATAGTTTAGAAACTACATTCAATTTTCTATAGATTCTATTCTTACATATTTTTCAAATAATATAGATAACATATTCAAATTTTTACGTCAAGTTGCCTAACTCTGATTTTTCTAAAAATTTTGCCACTTAAGGACCTATTTTTTCCATGATGATCTTGCACATACCCTAATAATTATTTATTAAATTCAAAGTAAAGCATAATTTATATTGGTGGAAAGCTGAGAATCTCCTTTAAAAACCCTTTTCATTTCATCAATTTTGGGTAAAAAAAAGTTGTCAGCCACATACCGTACACATACCCATCATATCGCCACTTTTTGGCCCATCATGATCCTACACATACCCACCTTTGAATATTTTTGTGGACCCATTAGTAATCATCTCTGAGTTGTTGATGATTATATCAATATAATTATCATCAAGAAAGCACCTGAGTTTAATGTCACTACCCATGGTGGAAAAGTCACTATAGCCAATCCTCCTCCCCCTAGACAGTTGAAGATCGTGATACTTGGTCCATCTGCCAAATAGTCACAACCTAGTCCATCTACTAAATAGTCACAAACTAAGGTATAGTTCAATCTCATTGACCAACTAGGAAAAACACTTGCTCAAATCTCTATAGTTGAGCTATTACGCATCTCTCCTATGCATAAGGCCATACTTGACAAAAATTTACAGGAGCCTTTTGTCCCTCATGACATTGATGCCAACCAATTTGAAGCTATGGTGGGATACCTAAGTACTCCCCATCACATAAAATTTTCAGACCAAGACTATTCCTCACCAAAACCCTCTCACAATGACGCATTGCATATTGAAGTCTTTATCCATAAACATAAGCTTAGATGATTCTTAGTAGATGGTGGAGTAGGACTGAACATATGCTCCCTAAAACTTGTTAAAGCTCTAGGCTTATCTGATGCTTGTGTAGATACTACCAAGAACATTATTATAAAGGCATTTGATGGTGAGGAACACTCCTCTTAGGGTATTATCACACTTCCTATCCAATTTGGGCCAGTCATTGTAGATACAACATGTCAAGTCCTAGATCTTGAGCTACCATATAATATCTTGCTTGGTTGACCTTGGATCCATGCCCTAAAAGTTGTTCCATCCACTTACCACCAATACTTGAAGCTTCCCTTTGACAACACCAAAGTCACCATACATGGAGACCCCGATCCCTTCCAGTATTGCACCAATATAAGGGGTATTTCAGAGCATGAATTTCCAATAAACCAAGAAGCTTCAATCTCCTCTTCTTCTAGAAACATTGATCCATCCACACTTGCAAAATCATCCACATCCACTCCTTCATCTTCTGCCACACCATCTCCCTCTATCCCGAAGGCTGATCCTAATATCAAAATCGAGGACTAGGGTTGTAGAGAATATAAATTGAACACAACCTACTACATTACTAAAATACCCAAGTCTCCAATGGCCTATGGTTGACCTTGTTTTAGAATGGAGCCTAAAGAAATTTTTGAAGTTCCTCCAATGCGCATATTTTTTAAAATGAGGAGAAATGAGCAAAGAAGAAATTGAAGATTTATCAACTTGGATTGATAAAGACCTAGAAGACCCATCCCTATTGCCAGTCTAGATATATGGTAAAGGCTATGAAATGGTGAAGGCACAAGGCTACGATGGAACTAGTGGCCTCGATAAATTTTTTTGGAATGTGAGAACCTATAATGCCTTCCTATAGACCAAATCTTCTTGGGTTAGGGTTTGGGCTACCCAAAACTGATGATCAACATACCAATGTACTTTGAGGTGAGAGTGTGAATGCTTCCAAAAGTGTCAAGACTATTAAAGATTCCCTTATCAAAAATGACTCACATGAATGGGAATTTGGTTCCCAAAGATCCTTGAGTGACTCCTACCTTGACGAGATGATTTAGACGAATGTTCAAAATTGACCTTCCCAAGGACTCTCCCAAAGTCCCATTAAAGAGAGAAGAATGGGTCAGACTCTTTTGGCCTCATGATAATGATAAACATGCACTATCATTTGAACATCATTTTGACACATTTATTTAGACATTTGACCCAAATGACCATCATTTAGACTCATCTGAATCACCACATGACATTACTAACCATGATTATAGTCCATTTGTCCCCTCTTTTTCCAATGAGTCTAACTTGTCTGAATCAAGTGAAGAAGAATGCTGGATTGAATCTGAATGGGAGTTGGAAGACAACAATTTCATTTTTACCCTTTCCAAATCCATTTACATGCTTTCCACATCCTCTCCACCATTTTCCAATACTGATGATGGTATCTCCCTTGTCTACCCATAGCTAATTGATTGGGACCAACAAGCCTGTTAGTTATGGACATATTTCAGAATGATGAAGCCATTGTAGAATTTATGGGACTCTACGAGGGAATACCAATTGGGGACCACAAGCTTGGATTCACCATAGACCTATATTGTGCAACATACTTTGGGGAGACTGTGCAATCCTCTAGTCACAAAAATAAAAATAAGAATAAAACAAAAAAAGACATGTCTTTAGGTGAAAACCAAAAGACACCTTCTAACGATACAAAAGTAAAAAGAAAGGATGTATCCAAGGGTGAAAAATTCTTTGAGGTGCCCAAGGATGGAGGATTGGACTTTCTCCCCATCACACAAGAAAAATTAGCAATGCTCATCAAAGAAACCATGGAATTTAACATAGCCACAACAAAAGATCCTAAAATCATCCTCTTTACATCATCTTTGATAGAGGAAGAAAAACCTTAATTTCAAAAATTATTTGCAAACCGTCAAATTAACTTTGCATGGTCCTATGCTAATATGCCTGGGTTGGATCCAGAATTAGTCTTGCACCATTTTACCTTACTTCTAGATGCCAAGCTAGTAAAATAGAAGCTGTGAAAAATGCACCCACATATCACCTTGTTAGTCAAATCAAAGCTCAAGAAGTTGCTAGATGTGGGATTCATAAGATCTATAGATTACACTAAATGGATTTCAAATCTAGTACATATCACTAAGGAAAATGGTCAAATATGCATCTGCATAGACTTTTGAGATTTGAACAAGGCATGCCCAAAGGATGACTTTCCATTACCAAACATAGACATCATAGTTGACCTTACAACAAAATATGAGATGTCCCTCATGGATGGTTTCTTGGGTTATAATCAGATTCGAATTTCCCCTTAAGATTAGCACAAAAAACATTTACATATCTATGGGGTACATAGTATTGGAACATCATGCCCTTTGGCCTTAAGAATGTAGGTGCCACATATCAGAGATCAATGACAACAATATTCCACGACATGATGCACAAGATAATGAAAGATTATGTGGATGACCTTTTGGAAAAGTCTTTAACATGCAAGGATCACCTTAATGTGGTAGACAAAAATTTCAAAAGACTGGAAGAGTACAAGATTTGCTTAAATCCTAAGAAGTATTTCTTTGGTGTGACATCAGGAACTTTTTTGGGATATATAGTTTCTTGCAGAGGCATTGAAGTTGATCATGCCAAAGTAAAAGAAATATTGGACATGCCTCACCCAAAAGGAATAAGTGAGCTAAGGAAATTATAAGGAAGATTACAATCTATCTAACACTTCATTGCACAACTAGCGAACAAATGCTAGCCATTTCAATAACTCTTGTGCAAAAGCATCCCGTTTGTGTGGACTGATAAATGTCAAGAGGCCTTCCAACAAATAAAGGACAATCTATTGTCACCACCTATCTTAATGCCACCTACTGAAGGAAAACCTTTGATTCTATATATTTCTACCACAACTTCAGCACTGGGGGCATTGCTCGCACAAAATGATCATGATGAGAAGGAAAGGGAAATATACTACATTAGTCACACATTGGTTGGATATGAACTCAACTACACACCTATTGAATGAGCTTGTCTTGCAGTTGTCTTTGCTGCCCAAAAGTTAAGACATTGCATGTTGAATCACAAGATACAACTTGTAGCAAAGATTGATCCCTTGAAGTATCTCCTAGGTTATGCCACATTGATAGGTTGCTTGGAAAAATGGGTTATGATATTGAGTGAGTATGAAATACAATTTGTGGAACGAAAGGACATCAAAGGACAATTAATAGCATATCAACTCACAAATTCACTTGTACAAGGTGATCATCCATAGGTAGTATACTTTCTTGATTAGTCCATATTTCATACAGAGCTTAAATCACTTTGGAAACTATATTTTTATAGGTCTCATACTAGTCATGGCTCAGGAGCAATTATATTGTTTATCACACCACAACGAGACTCCATCCCTAAGTTATTATGCATTTTTTTTCCATGTACAAACAATGTTGCAGAATATGAGGCACTTGTCATAGGACTCTGACTGGCTATAAAATGGAAAATCAAAACACTTTTAGTCTTCAAAGATTCTTAGTTGGTCATAAATCAATTCAATGATGAATATGACACCAAGGATGACAAATTAATTCCCTACAAATGAATGGTGGACAACTTCCAGTCATATTTCCACATGCTTACTTTTGAACAGGTACCTAGGGAAAAAAATAAGGTAGCAGATGCAATGGCTACAATCAGATCTCTCTTAGACGTTCCAAGCAATGTGCCACAATTTGAGTTCTTGATGGAACAAATCTTGGTTCCTACATATGACATTCTAGAGTTAGAAATGGTTTGTGAGCTTCTTGGTCCTAGCTCTCCATGGTATCAAGACATATATGACTATCTAAAATCCCAGGCCCTTCCCCTGAACCTATCCAATAACCAACAAAAATCCTTTATCCATAAAGCCGCCTGATACACCATCATAAGTAACACCTTATACCACTGTAGCTTTGAAAATACCCTTCTTCAATGTCTTGGAACTGATGAAGCACAAACAACCTTATGTGAGTTACATGAGGGTATATGCGGATCTCATTCAAGTGGCCCTACTGTAGTTAAGAATATCATGAGATTTTGGTATTACTGGCTGACAATGGAAAAAGATGCACTTAAGCTTGACAGAACATGTCACCAATGTCAAATACATAGTGATTTGATTCATGCACCAACACAAGAACTTTGGCTAATTACTTCTCCATGGCCCTTCTCACAATGGGGACTTGACCTTGTGGGAAATATCCATCCTACCTCTTTGAATGACAACAAATTCATCAGCACCGCCACTGAGTGCTTCACTAATCGGATCAAAGCCATCCCCCTCACATACATAACCGACAAGAAAATTTCCAAATTCATGCTGAACTACATCATCTATTAGTATGGTGTTCCATAGTCCATTATCATAGACAATGATCATCCCTTCAAAAATCAAGATGTCCATGAAATTTTTGAACGCTTCCATATCCAACACCATTTCTCCATGCCATATTACCCGCAAGGAAATAGTCAAGTTGAGGCATCTAATAAGACAATTATCAAAATTCTTAAGAAGACAATCAATGATGTTGGTCGTCACTGGCACATACAACTTAACCCTACTCTATGGGCTTACTGCACTAGCATTCGTACGCCTACAAGAGCCACTCCATTCACCTTGGTCTTTGGAGCTGAAGCCATCTTGCCCATCGAGGTTGAAATTCCATCTTTACAAGTCTCCCTAAAGGGTTTGATTGATGATGAAGAGTATAGATAGTCATGAGTACATGAATTGGATACGCTAGAGGAACGCAAAAAAAATTCCTTAAATCACTTACAAGAATATCAAAACCGCCTCTACCGCAATTATAACAAGAGAGTCATGGTCAAAAATTTTGACATTGACAACTTGGTGCTAATGTAAAATCCTTAGAATTAGTCAGACAGAGAAAAACCTGGCAAGTTCAAGCCCAATTGGCTGGGTCCTTACATCATCATGACCTCATTTGGTTCTGGAACATACAAGCTAACCACTCCAGATGGTGAAAATTTGACAAAGCCTATCAACAATTTACATCTCCAAAAGTTCTACACATAGAATTAGAGAGTTGGGATAAAAACCATCAAAAATACAAAAAAAAAAGAAAAATATAAATAAAAAATATCACCCTAATGAAAACCTGACAAACAGGAATCTCGATGACACCAAAAAAAAGAAAAAATGACAAAAATAGTAAAGAAATAATTCTTCCAATAGTGAAAACCTGGAAAAAAGGCACTTTGGATAAGTAACATGGTGAAAAACTGGCAAACAAGCATCATGTGTAGTCGGTCTTTGCTTTGCCATCTATTATCACTCTATCTTCCTTAATCCATAATAAAAAACCTCTTTTCTGACACCATCATGAAACCCGCCACAAAAAAGTCTGCTTCTTTCCACGGCTAACAATGGTTGACATTAGGTCTTGGCATAACATTTGTTTGTCATCCAAAGGACCCCCCTTTTTCACAGCCTTTGAACTTGGCTATTCCTAGACCTAATTATGGGAAATCCTTTATCACCTAACTATAGTGGGTATCGCACATGGTCCTTTCAATCAAAAATGTGCTGAAAAAAGAAAAAAATAATAATAAAATGTCCTAAAACAAAGACAAAAAAATCATAAAATGTCCTAAAAAAGACAAAAAATTCATAAAATGTCTTGAAGAAAACAAAAAAAAATCAAAATATGGAAAAACTACAAAAACATTCAAATAACACTTGAAATCCCAAAACTAGAGTCATAACTTGTCAAATCAGTCAAGTCAATTAGTCCATGTCATTGTCAAACTATGTTGTCTCTACGCATTTGCTACATAAGCAAGGTTCATGTTCAGGCCCCTGAGATATTAGGTCAGTCATTTTAGGTTTTTCCAAATAAAATAATGACTCAATCTTTGGTCATCAAGACAAAGTCTTTGGTCGTGTCAAACTATGAGGTCTTTGAGTGTATGACGTAGGCAAGGCCATCAATCGATGAGCCCCTGAGGCCACACTAGGTTAGTCCATTAGGGTTCATTACACTGCACTAGCACACATGTCAAATATCTTCAAGACAAACAAATCATTCCAAAATCGACAAACTCCTAAAACAAACTTTGGTAATCATTTAATTCAACATTTCAATTACATTTGCATGGTCAACATAGTCAAACTCAGCCAAAACCAGTCAAACTATCAACTCTTGGTTATTCTTCAGATATGTCCCTTTGAAGAATAGCCCCTATCATTTATTTATGCCTTAGGATGTATCCTTCCTAGGCATTTTCACAGTCATCTGGCATTTTGAGGGATTCTCGTGGCATTTGAGGATTGATCCTCTCGACACTGACATCATTTAGGATGTGTTCTTCCTAAATTTGGCATTACCTAGCATTCATCACCTAGACATTATCAAACCTAGCATCTTGGCATCAAAACACATGACATTGAGACACACTTGGAAAAAACTTGGAAAACACTATCTTGTCATTTTAATTTTTCATCATGCTACTATGTCCTCAAGGATGCCCTGCCAATATGATTTAGAGGAGCAACGACATATCATGATGATTGTATTGTCTTGTATATTTCAATAATTCATGTTAGTTCCTTGAGAATGTCCTAGCAATAGGATTTAGAGGAGTAATGATGTTTCATGACTTTTTTTTCGTTCCTTTTTTATTTTTGTGGTTGTTTGTGACAAAAAGACTAGGGTAATTTCACTCTTAATATGAGTTATGATCATCCTTGTCTACAACTGCTTGTCTCATGTGATGGTATGACCTTGGACACCATCGATCTATGTCATATCATGGTGTTTGTTGGACATTACAATAATCCTCTTAATGATGATTAAGAGCAACAACTATTTGTTCTTTGGTAATATGTTGAAGGATATTTTCTCTGCACTAACATCCATCTCCTTCTATCTTGTCATTTATCCTCTTTCATCTCCTAATGATATTGGGTAAAAGCAAGAAGTTGGGTACATGAAGAGGGGAAGTTTCGGCCAAAAAAAATTCTCGTAGAAAACGTGTACACATTATTAGAAAAATGCGTATGCGTTATGCTTCGGGTACCCAAGCCTAACAAAGTGTATGCACTAAAAAATGTGTACGTGTTATAATGTGTACGCATTATATAATGCATACACATTTTATAACATGTAAAAATTGATTATTTAAAAAAAAAAATTAGAAATGGGTACCCGTTTCTATTTTTTATTTTTTATTATAAAAATAATCAAGAAAATAAAGAGAACATATGTGTTTTGTAACGTGTATGCATTTTTAAAATTCAAAATTCCCAACCCACATGCTGCCTCGGTTTTAGGCTTGGGAAAAGCTTGGAAATCGGAGCCTTAGCCTTTGACCTGCAACTAAAAAACTAAGGCAGATTAAAGAAGAATGTCCAACTTTAGCAATATGGCTGATGGACTTTTTTTCTAAATCAATCTATAAAATTAAAACCCATTAGAGAACACGATGTCTACTTTCCAAATGTATAATTTTTATTAATATTGGATTACTTTTGCTATTTTTTAATTAATTTCTAAGCAAACTAGTCCTTAAAACTTGAAATATTAGGTTTTTTTTGTTTTTTAATAATTATTTTTTGGTTAAGTTTCTTGTTGAAAAAAAAAATGGCATCAAACTTTAGACAATTCTATACACAATGAAAAAAAATATATTCAAAAAATGTTTAGTTTAGGTCCAATTATGCTGTCTGTACACATTGATTTTTAAAAACAGCAATTAAGGCCAATAAAAATTTAATAAAAAAAAATTATTCAACCAAAAATTACAAAAAAAATTTGAGACCAAACTTCATATTGTTATCTCTCTTTTCCCAAAAGGAATTAGAAAAATACTTTTATTTGGGTCAAAAAGTGTTGTCCGTACACGTGCTTGGTATTTTTAAAAAAGGGACTTTTAAAAAGTGGTTTTTATAGATTCCTATCAAAATTTAATTTCTATAATCTGGGTATTTGAGTAATTTACATATTTGTAAACTAGATTCAAAATTCAAAATTTCATATTACTAACCTTTTTAAAGATTAATTGTGTAAGTGCCTCAAATTTTCAGTCCAAGTGTGACAAATTCTAAAAAACAACAAAAACACTTCCACTTTTTGAGTTTTTTGTGTACCCAACTTCTTGCATCAGCCCTATATTGTGACATACAAAAATACAATTGCATACATGATCATATAGACATTACATTAGTTCATCACACATTTACATATATCCATTCACTTAGTTGCATTATGCATAAACATTCATTTAGGCATACATTAATTAAAAATTCATTCATATATTTGCATCCACATCATTAGCATACATATATGATCTACATTCATCAATTTACATTCACATAACATATAAATGTATTAAACATTTTCATACATCGTCCATATTATTAATGCATACACATCCTAACATAAGGCATCACATGTCGCATTATCCATACATATAGTCATGCATTAACACATCTATAATCATAAACATGACATTCATTTTGAAAACATCATGCATGCATATAGAAGATCATTATCATCATCATGTAACCATCATACATAAAATAATATCATCATGGCATTAAAATCATAAATAATCATCATAACTGCATAGATCACATGACATATAAAATGCATCATCATAATCATCATCATAAAAAAATATATCATAGACATAATCAATGGGTATGTGCAAGATCATCATGGAAAAAATAGGCCGTTAAGTGGAAATGAAATTCAAAAAAATCAGAGTTAGGCAACTTGACATAAAAATTTGAATAAGTTATCTATATTATTTCAAAAATATGTAAGAATAGAATCTATAGAAAACTGAATGTAGTTTCTAAACTACTAGTTTTTTTTTTAAAAAAATCTATATGAAAATTTGAAATTTCAGTACAGTAGTACTTAAATTTCAAGGAAAAAATAAGAAGTCGGTGTTTGTCTGACCACGCTAACCACAATAAAATGATAATTTTTTTTATAATATTTTAGATATAAGTAGAGGACTCATGTCCTAATGTGATGCATATTTTTTGTAATTTTTTTCCAAGTAAATAATTAATTATGATTTTTTTATTACAACTTTAAAAAAATATAAAAACAAGTATGTCTGACCACCTTAACATGGTCAAAACTTCATGAAATTTGATTTTTTTAATCCTATAGTATGTGAAGCATAGAATGTGACGCATGTTTTAGATTTAAAAAATGTGATACTATTTGGAAGCTATAGATGTTTTTCAACCAGTCTATCAATCAGGACTTTAGTTGTAATTCAAATAGAAAATGAATAATAATTATTTATTAAATTCAAATTAAAGCATAATTTATATTGGTGGAAAACTGAGAATCTCCTTTAAAAACCCTTTTCATTTCATCAATTTTGGGTAAAAAGAAAGTGGTCAACCACATACCCTACACATACCCATCATATCGCCACTTTTTGGCCCATCATGATCTTGCACATACCCAAACACATAATGCATCATCACATAACATAAAGCATATAGGCCACATCAAAAATGCATCATATATATAATCTCAAAATCATGTCATAGGATACGGTCATGAGATATCCCAAAAATAGAACTCGTAGGCTTGATGGTTAAAATATAAATGTCTCAACATAATGTCTCAAAAATGACAACAAGATAACAATGGCAAGGCCCTAGGCTCTGCTCTCCTCATCTCCTTGAGGAGAAGAGCGGGGTGATTGGTGACCTATAATAGGAACTAATTGTACTTGGGAGGACATGGCTAGATGTGTCTATGAGGCTGATGGATCTGTCACTGGCGATTGGATGTGCTCTGAAGCAGATGAACCATGACTATGATAGGGTCTATGGGCTGAGGAATTCCTTTGACTATGATGGGACCAGCGACCTGATAAATGCCTTGAGGAGCTAGAACCACCCACATTGCTATGACTACGACTATTGTGTGTTCGACTACTACTTGAACCACTCCCTATCCTGCTATGAGATCTAGAAAAACTAGGCTCCCACTGACCCTAGCTAACTCCCCAGCTATGTCCCCAACTAGCCTTGAATATAACTCTATAAACTTCGAACACCAGCTCTATGCCACCTAACATTGGATTTCAGCCTGATCCCACTCCTTTTGTGTGACCTTTAGCTCTGCTTGTAGGGATCTAATTGTGTTGTGGCCTCTTTTGTTGTGTATCAACCATTCTCTAATCCATAGTAGCATCATGTGGAAAAGGTGGTCCTTTGCATATATAATCCTATCCTCCACCATGTGCTCTTGTAGCTATTGCTCTACCTCATCCATATCATCCTCACCACCAATGCCTAGCTCCTCATCATCATCACCCCAAACTACCTCCTCCTCCTACCTAGCCTCAGCCTCTGACAGCCCTTCTCCTATTTGAATCCCTCATCCCTCTCCTCCTCCTTAGCCACCTCAAGAATCATTCTATGACTCTCTATTGGTCATCACCTCCACCATCTCCTCCACCCCTCCCCCCATCTCCTCTCCCCCAATCTCCTTAGCCTCCATCCCTCCCCCTCCCCCTACTACCATCTTTGCCTCCTCAGCCACCTTGTCACAGCCGTGGTATAACTGAATGACAATCTACTAGTGTTGGCCCATCTAGGTCTATCAACGGCTATGCCCTGTGCACCTACCACCATGTATCGAACTTCACTATCATCCTAGGATTTCTTAGACCCCCACTCCATACCCACTACTATGCCACTATCCCATCAATCTGCTACTCTTCCAAGGGCAATGACATAGATGGTCCCCATATGGTCTCCTAGGATGATCTGTCATCCCCACTAGCACATCCTACTACTCACCAAACTAACGTAACACCTGTTGGGGTAGGTACATCTCAATAATGAGTTGTGACTATAAAATGTGACCAATAAGATACTAGAACTATCTAAAAAATGCCAAATTATTACCCTCTCTGGTCCACTGTGCACAATCTCTGTAAGGTCTCTAGAAAAATGCCATCTAGGTATCACTCTAATGCCTCTAGTATTTGTCTCCCCAACTTTGGTCTGCTATAGGGAACCCACATATAGATAAACATATGGCATCCCCTTATCTAGCTGTGGTCTCTAAATAGGACAAAAGATAGTGATATGCTCCCAAGCCCAAATCATAAGTAGTGTCATCCTACAACTAATACTATATGCACCTCTGTACGCCACCTCATGCAACTGATGATAAAGCATGCCAAGTAGATAGGGACCCTAGACGAAAATAGTCTTGTCTTGCCTCATCCTCACAAGCACATCTCCCCATCTAATTGGGAACTCGTGTCCATGACAATATGGAATGATAACACTATAAATCAACATGCATAACATTGCATCCCATCGAGGATAATGCTCCACCATGAACTCCTAGGGAATCTCATATCCATCGATACCTAGTCTCACATCATCCAGCTAATAATACTCTATAATAGCATGTTGTCCCCAGTGTGGATCATAAACAACATGCTCTCCTCAGATCAAAAGGTGTAGAATCCTGTACACATCCTCGAGCATCACAGTGGCCTCTCCTGTCAGCAAGTGGAACAAGCACATCTTTGAGTGCCATCTCTTGGCCAATGTTGTCAAAATTCCCCTATTTTCCTAGACAATGGCCATATAGGTAACATAATATAGTCCAAGCTGCATCAACCATCTTTCCTCCCTATATCATGCCTGATATTTGAATCTATATATCGATGACCTAAACTCGTGCATGTAAATAGGTGGTAATCATTTATGCACATACAAAAATGAGAGTGAGAACATCATCAAAAGATCATCGTTACCATCTATCTAATAAAAAACAAGTAGAAATTGAGTCTAAGACTAAGTCAACTCTGGTCAAAGTCACATGCATCGTGTCAAACACAATTGCATCACAATAAGTCAATTGCATCATTTGTCTCTTCACTTGCATTGCGACAGAGTGATTGCATCGTACAAGATCACAAATGCATCATCCTTTAAAACACACATTGCTCAATCGATCACATGCATCATTGTAATAACAATTGTGTTGAATCGCCTCGAATTTGTATCGTGATAAAGCAATTGCATCACTATGTCTTTCATTTGCATTGTGAGGTGGAAAATGTGTTGCAGTGATCCAAAAATGCGTCACTTTCAACCGAAATCTAATAGACCCTTTTCATTTGCATCATGATGCATCAAATTCATGCAACATGAATGTGAATGCAAATTTCATGAATGCATATGTGTCACAATGGATTCATTGACCTAACTTCAAACCCTAAAAACACACACAAAACAATAAAATGACAAAGTGGGTAAGGGGAACTTACCAGTGGCTCTGCACCCTCTGGCCGTCTAAAAGTCCAAAAAAATGTACCTATAGTGCTCGGTTGCTGGAATCACTTGAATCATCATCTTTGTGTGAAGCCTCCCCTCTCTGAGCTCTCAAATTTCCAAAGGTAAAAGTGAAAATGAATTGACTTTTTACCCATTTTGAACCCATTTATAGGGTAAAAGTGGGATTCTTTTGAAAAATTTATTATGGGAGGCTCATTTGACCAACTTTGACCAACCTATGGGCTTCCCTAAATGTGTCAAAATCCAAAATCGACTGCACCACTGATTTTCTAGACATCAAATTGACTTGTCGTGACACTTTCCAAAGTTTTTTGTCACCGAGCCAAAATTTGAAATTTTTTCCAAGGGGGCATAGATACTCCATACCTTCACTGGGGCATGTTATTGACTAAATTTTCTTTGTCACAATGTGACAAGCTACATTATGGCAAAGAGGGGAAAAATGTAGACACATAAAATAGACCTAGGCCTGCAAGTTCTATTTTCACCATATTTCTTCCTAGCATAATTAAAGTATTTAAAATATGCCCTATGGTCCAATTTCAACTATTAATTAAATAATTCATAATTATTTAATTGAATCATGTCTTTTATTCCTCTTGATTTTTTAAATAAATAAATTTTATTTATTTATTTAAATGTCACTAATTTCCTAAGGTCTCTCTATGATTAAATAAATTCTTAAATTTATTTAATTATCTTTTGTCCATTATTTCCTCCTGATTATTTAAATAAATAAATTTTATTTATTTGTTCAAATACATAATTAACTTCCAAATTTCTTCTCATAATTAAATAAGTTCTTTAATTTACTTAATTATTGTCCACCTTGGCATTTTACCAATTTTAAATATATATATATATATTTTAAATTGCCACACTTTCTATTTTTCTCTCTCTTAGGAAAGAATTTGAAATTAATTATTTAGACCCCAGCTTTTGAATTAAATTAATTTTTAATTCAAAATAACAAATTTCCTCCATAAATCAAATAATTTCTAATATTATTTGATTTTCCATCTCTTTCTTTTTCCTTGCCATCCTTATCCTCTTGTCATATGCAATCTTGTCCTTTCATTTGATTTTATAAAATCAAATCTTGACCATTCAATTCAAATTTCATCCTAATGTTGCCCTGACCCTAATTGTGGGTTGTCACATTCAATTTTAACCATTGATCTTAGGGAATTTGTCAATCTTCAATCTTGGCCATTCATCCAAAATTGACTTTTCTATAAAATGGCAACTTTGGCTTCATTTGAGATACCTCAGACATCTACATCTCTTCACATCTTGACATCAAGTGGCATTTCTTTACTTCATGCTTTAGACATTTTTCATGCTTTAGGCTTGCTTCATAGTCACTTCATAGTTGCATTATGTAGCATTTTAGATAGAATCCTTCAACATTTGCTTAGGACATTGGCATTATCATAGGTTGCTCATCACAAATCTAAGTGAAATTATCTATTTGTAGCAAATAAAGAAGGTACAATGGAGGTTTAAGATATTTGGTGAGATCTTTCCTTGTTTTCATGTTTTTACTCCTTTTTCTTCATTTATTTTCTTTGGGTTATCTTATTTTAAGCTCTAATCTACTAACCTAGGTTTTTCCCTAAGCTAGAAAAGGTATATAAGGCCCAATTCTATGAATTTGAAAGGATAATAATGCAAAAAATATGAGAGGAGAGGGTAAACCACATTCCACCTTCACTTCCCAAAGGTATAAAGTTCTTTGGGGCTTAGCCAAGATTGACAAGATTCTACTTCTAAGAGGTGTGTCTTTCGATTCATTTCCCGCTACTTATACTCTTTTGAAATGATAGATTTGAGGTCGCTAAGCCCCAAAAGAAGGTTACAAAAAAGTGATGTAAATAATTATTTTAATCTCCAATCTCATTTGATAATGTGAGGAGAGATAATGTACATGCATTTGATTACACAAGAAATGTTTATTAACCTTAGAAATTGAAATATGTGATGTGAAAGTGAGAATTTTGAAGAGTGATTTTGATTCCCAAGATCATATGGAAATGCAAAGGAAGAGCATACACACCTCCAAGCATAGACAATTGTTGCAAATATGTGTCTAATTGATGTTGTCATTGATTTCAAAACAATATAGATTATTGCAGTGAAAGGACACAAGTGATTGCAGGTTCAAAATATGCTCTAGTATTTGTTCATAATGTACTCTGGTGAGTGTGGTCCACATTTCTACTATGTTGATCCTATGAATATACATATATGTAGTCTAGTTCAAAGGGAATATATGGGTGATATATCCTAGATTATAGCTGCTAGCTTGATGAAGAGTGAAAGTTAATTTTACTAGTTTGTGAACTAATCTAGTAGAGTTGGTTATTTGTGGCCTGGGAGAATTGTATCTACTTCGCAGTCCTCTGCTAATTTTCCTTAGGAATTGTAGATCTACAAGAAGGTCATTAATGGGGTTATCTATGTTCCATCAAGATTTCTCATGGTTTGGTGCTCCGGTATGAGAATTTGAGTGAACCTTCGGTAAGAACGGTCTAGTAGGGTGCTCTACATTTCTTGCATATTAATTTTTTTTTTGCGTATTGGAAGTTATTTAGAGGCATGTCTAAAGTTGGAGCATCTGGTATGAAGCGTTGAGTGAGTTATATTCACTAGAGTGGACACTACTTTATCTGTAGAGTTGGTGGTGAGAGAGATAATATATTCTACTCCACATTCCTCTGCATTTACATCTTTTGATTTGTAGTTCTAGAATTAGGTTTTTAATATTTTTATGTGCCCTCAACTCAAATGGTTCTTTATTTGGTGGTTTGGAAGTGATCTCTTTTTATGAAGTGTTGTTTAAAGTGCTTAGGTTTGATAAACCCTATAGATAATGTTGTCAAAACTTATGTTGAGATTCTTGAAGACTATAATGAGCTTGTGGATGTCTCCTGATCATGTTTCCACCTTTGATTGGTCTACAAGATGATCGATGGCCAATGTTCACACTTAAAGGTTTACAAAGTGGTATGGCCCGTGTGAATAGGGGTTTCAAGTTGGTGACCGACATGTGAAAAGGATCAGACTTCCTAACTAATTGACATGTCAACATTTAATAAAGATGACACTAAAAAGGTGACATGCTTGATCAAGATCATTTTTTTTTAATGAACAAAAGAGGAAATTAAATGCATATTGGACTTTGGGGTCGAGAAGAGAGGTAAATTTGATAAATTATTGATAACAAGGATTGATTGGTTTGTAGCCTAATGCGAGATGGAAAAATTTGATTGGATACCATCATTAATGGACAAAACAATATGAGGGTAGCTTGATGATATGACATTTGCTGATGTAGAGTGAAAGTGAAAAACCCTAACAGGGGTTTTTGACTCGTATGAAATGTACAAAGGAATGAATTAGAGAGGGTGTGCTTGAAAAAAGAAGTTAGAGAGAACTATAATAAAGAAGAACCATAAAAATATAAGAATCTGATTATAGTAGTGTGAGACTGGATAGCGAGAAAAGCATAATGTGCCAAATTGATGCATCATAGGTTGAGAAGAACCATGATATGCATAGTTGATTGAAAATATTTGTAAGAGGTTGTATCCTCCATTAATTATGAGTTGTAGCTTCAGGTGTTGTAGCATCCTTGAAGTTGTAGCTTTTAAACAGGGAGTTTTTTCTTCCTTTGGTTGCAGCCCTAAAAATTGTAACTAAACTATGATGCTTGTTAGGCTAGATTAGGATAGTAGATCCTCGCAACATTTCTCCTCATGGTTTTTCCCATCTTGGGTTTTCCACATACATGTCGTGTTATGTGTTGATGTCTTTTGTGCTTGAGGTTATTATATCTTTCAGTATTTCATTCTGCACATTTGAGTTTAAGGTTGAATCTACAAAAAGATTTCAAGAACTAAAAGTTTTAATATCTACTGATTCACCCCCTGTCTTAGTAGTTCATTATGTTATAAAATTTTGAATTAGAGCACTAGGTTCCCTAGCAGAATCTTAACTAGCTTAGGTTGATATTGGATAGGTGAATACAATGGCACTTTAAGAAGGTTCAAACATGCCACCTAGGTTTGATGGAGAAAACTATGCTATATGGAGCTCATCACTGGAAGGACACTTAATCTCTCTTGGAACTAAAGTTTGGCTAATTGTGGAGACCCAATATACTATTCTTGATACAACTCCCACTGATTTGGAAGCAAAGAAACTTCATAAGGATAATAAGAAAGCTTGGTTCATTATTATGAACAATTTTCCTGACGCTATACATAACAAAGTTATGCATTGTAAAACTGTGTATGATGTCTGGGAAAAACTGAAGAAGATCTATGAAGGTGACACCAAAGTGAAGTTAGCAAACTTACAAGTGCTGAGAGAAAAATTTGAAGGCTTGACAATGACTGAAGAAGAGAAGATTACATGCTATCTTCAGAGAGTTGATGATGTGTTAAGTGTCATTAAAGGATATGGTGTAGATCTGAAAGAAGAATATGTTGTGCTGAAAGTTCTCCAATCTATGACAACTGAATATGATGCCAAGATTTCTCCTATCTAAGAAGGAAGAGAAATTGATAAACTTACTCTTGATGAGGTGCATGACATAATTATAACATATGAGATGAGAATTCCTAACGTTGAATCATTCCATAGAGAAGCTATATTTAAGGTGGTCTAGAAAGAGAAAGATGAAGTTGATAAGAAAGAAAAAGTTGCTATCATTTCATTTGGCCATGATGAAACTAATGAGGAAGAAGCTAACTTCATAAGAAGAATAAGGAGAGGGAGCGGTCAGTACAAAGGTAAGCTCCCATTTAATTGTTTAAATTGTGGGAGTATAGGGAATTTTGCTTCAAAGTGTCCATATGGTAAAGAGGATAGCAAAATGAATAAATTGCCTTATCCAAAATGAAAGAATTTTTGAAAGAAGAAGAGCTTGTATATCAATAAAGAAAGTGGAGTTTCTGATGCTAGTGATAGTTCAGAAAAGGATCATGACCATGCCCTTTTTATAAGAGAAAACAAGAAAGAGTTTATGTTTATGGCTGAGGAAACTAAGGACTAGAAAGCTACACAGGTTGAGGACTTACATGAGGAAGAAGTTGAAATAGTTCTTGATCTTCGAGGATAATTAATTAGTGCCCTTGAAGACCTTGAGGAGTTAAGGAATTTAATAAGGTGATAGTTGGTTTGAAAGTTTGAATAGAAGAACTCAAAAGAGTTGAAGATGTTATGAAGTCTAAGTTGCAAAAAAAGATGGAGAGATGCTCAAAATTGGAGGCAGAATAGTTTCCCTAAGAAAAGAGTTGGAGAAGGCTAATGAGTAGGTCAGTAAAAGTCTTAAGTTGAAAGGTGGTACTAACTTTCTAGATGGATTTAGAGTAGAAGAAAAAATAGGTTCCAAGGATGAAGGTATGTGCAAGGTAATGATGGACCAAAAAGTGGGGATATGATGGGTATGTGGCTGACGACTTTTTTTTAACCCAAAATTGATGAAATGAAAAGGGCTTCCAAAATTCATGACGAAGTTGGAATTCCTTGGATTGAAGTATCAAGAGCTTCCTCCTCACCTTTCACAACTTCCACTATTTCTATAGTCTTTCTTTTCTTTTTAGAAGTCACTCCATACCCCAATTTATCCACCAAATTTTGCTTTCTCTTGAAATTACGTAGGCATGTGGGCTTTATCCCAACTTCTTTCAGTGCCTCAATGTAACCATTAATCTAGTAATGATTATATGTCAATACTTGCTTAGAAATATTGTCGATGGTTTACTATCTCCTTTGTATAATCTATATCTAGGATGGGTTCATAAAAAAAAATAAAAATCAAAAAATACATTCAAAACCTCTCCATTATTAGTATCCAATTGTTCCAAAATATCATGAGTTTCAAGAAACTTTGCTACTTCTAGTGTCAACCTCTAGTATGACATTTTCCTTACATCATGATCATCATAAAAATTAAGCTAAAAATCCTATAGTTCATAAACTTGAGAATAATTCTTGCCTATTTTCTTGGCAAGGTTTTCCTCTGGATCATAGTTTTTTTGTTAGAGTGCAAAGAACTCCAACCCATAAAGTTGGAACTCCTCTCGCAAATACCAACACTTTTGGTTGCAACACACTAATAATTTCCAATTGTGATAGGGAATTTAATAGAAAATAACTTGTGCGCTTGTACAAAAAGAGCATGGGATAGTTGCAATTGTATCAACAACTCTAATAACAACATTTTATCCATTGCATACCTCAGTAGCATAAAGGGGTATCCTATAAATCCTTCCACCCTGATATAAGTGAAATTAGGAAATTGAATATACCAGCCTCCAATAGACTTGATAATACCTTGTGCTTCAAGGGATAGTCTTTTGGATGTGTCCCCTTCCATTATTCTCACTAGATTCATAGAAAATACACCATTTGCCCTCAAGTAATTCTCCTAGTACTAGTGGCTAGTAATTTGGGGCATATGAGCATAAATCAAATTATTCCCTAGTTCTTTTACCTATGGTATCAACTTTGTTCAATCCTTGTACATTTTCCCTCAAGGTGCAGGAATAGACAACATATGTAGACATGCTAGACCATTGGGTGCTCGAGAATGTCATTATCTACTTGTGTAGGGCCTCCCATTATTTTAACAATAAGCCAGAGCATTCAGGGTTCAAATTTCTTGTCATCTTTACATCCAGTTATCTTACTCAAAAGGGTTATTATGTCTTGAACATCCTGAATAAATGTTGACCTTAGGATTTGAAATCATAAACCTCCTATTTTTTTCTACATCTAGGTGTGTTGTGGCTAGAACTTGCATATCTAATAGATTCATCTATTTGAATGTGGGGATCCAAAATGTGTACACAATTCCCTCCATGGAGACATTTTCATATACACTTCCTTATTTCTCAACGACCCTCTTATTTAGGTCATACCATCTCATATATTCTAGTACCAATTCAAAGGTGTCCATTGCTAGTGAAAACCCTCTTGCTAAATGTAGTCCACTTGTAACAATATTCTTAGAGATTTGAGAGGCACCCACTTGGTGAATCTGCATAGTGAATTCATGATCATTGAATCCTCCAGGATGAGTATCTGTAATTATCCCACCAACTAATACAAGTTGGGTATGTACAGGATCATGATGGGCCAAAAAGTGGCGATATTGATGGGTATGTGTAGGGTATGTGGCTAACGACTTTTTTTAAACCCAAAATTGATGAAACAAAAAGTGTTTTTAAAGGATATTCTTAGCTTTCCACCAATATAAATTATTAGTATTCATTTTCTATTTGAATTACGACTAAAGTCCTGATCGATAGGCTGATTGAAAAACATCTATAGCTTTAAAACGGTATCACATTTATTGAATCTGAAACATGCATCACATTATATGCTTCGCATACTATAGGATTAAAAAAGAGAGTTGAATTTCATGAAGTTTTGACCAAGTTAAGGTGGTCAAACATACAAGTTTTTATATTTTTTAAAAGTTGTAATAAAAAATTATAAAAATATATGCATCACATCAGTACATTTGTCCTCTACTTATATCTAAAATCTTATAAAAAAATATTATCATTTTATTTTGGTTAGGATGGTTAGAAAGACACCAACTTCTTATTTTTTCCCTAAAATTTGAGGACTACTACAATGAAATTTCAAATTTTCACCAAATAGATTTTTTTTAAAAAATAAACCTAGTAGTTTAGAAACTACATTCAATTTGCTATAGATTCTTTTCTTACATATTTTTGAAATAATATAGATAACTTATTCAATTTTTACGTCAAGTTGCCTAACTTTGATTTTTCTAAATTTTTTTCCACTTTAGGGCCTATTTTTTCCATGATGATCCTGAATATATCTAGTTGTGAAATGGGAAATTCAAATTCCTCGTCTATTTTTTTCTTTTTGAAAGTGCTCATATTTCTCTTGATTTACTACATTATTAGCATGTTTCTTGTGTGTGAGTTAGGGCTAAATTCAATCATACATTTTTAATAATTCATAAATTTTATTTACTAATGATGTCCACAATTTACAATTAGGTTAAATTATTTAGAAATAATCCATGTGTCAATGACCCAACCAATGGTAATTCCATTTAACCTGAGCCAGTGCATGCATAAAAGAGTTAACAAAAAATTAGTTACTAGAAATGTACCTGGTTTCACTAATAATGCGATTGAATGAATGCATGTTCAAACCCTAGTAGCAATGTTCTTGAGCATTCTAAAATTTACCTTTCTTTGTGTGGTACAGTCTTGGTTTTAATTTTTCATTGTCCTTATAGGTGAGTAATATGGCGCAAGGTAGAGTGTTGTGGAAGCAATTTCATGCTCGATATGGTGCCAAGTATGTTTGACATTTTCCACCTTCATTAATTTCTTTTACTATGCATTAACTACCCCAAATAAAGGTGCAATCATGGTGGATTACAATGCAAATTATGAACTCTTTGATTCCTATGCAGGGGCCCACCTTTTGAGAGGGAAGTGGCATAAATGGCTAATGTGGCACACTTACATGTAACTTTAATTCTTATGAGGCAAAAGGCCTTAGAGGTAGTGTTTATCTTGGATACTTAACGATTAATAATCACCATGGTTTGAATCATCCAACATCAAACATTGAAGAATTACCGAGAGTCAAGACTTTTACTCATTGGGTTCATGAGAACCGAGTGCAAAGGAGACTCGGTATCAGGTGCAAATGAGACCAAATTAGTTTGAAACAAAACTTGCACAAAAAATTTTAGTCTCCAATTTAAAAGAAACAAAAATCCACTACTAGGATAACTAGGGAAAAAATGATGCACAAACGTCGAGAAAAATTTTACCTGGGTGTGAACTTATCGAGCACACCGACTACTTAGGAAAAAAGGGAAACTAGTAGAAGATAGAATATACTTAGAGAAACAAAAACTGATACCCAGGACATAGGGATCTAGATGATTAATAAGGTTGAGAAAATATTTTACAAACACCCCAAGTTTGAAAAAGTAAGGATTTAAGTGAAGGCTGGGAAAGTTGGATCAATACCTCATCATTTTACCATTTCCTTCAAAAGCAGCACACCAAAACAAGCAAGAAGCAAAAGAAGGGAAAAAGCACTAGAAAAAGAGGGGATCCACATTTTTCTAAAGGGAAAAATGGTGCATGTTGTGAGACCACACAAGAAGTATTAGTGATGATAATGTACTTGGCCACTTGTTGAATAAAGGCATTTAATTGATTGTTGGATAAGTCTAGAGGTAGGATTTGGGTGTTAAGGTAGTCATATATATCCCTATACTAGGGTGAATTGGGACCAAAAATATCACAGATGAGTTGAGATTTGGGAACGTCAAATATAGGGATCAATAGCTATTCCACCAAGAACTCACATTGATGTACATTAATAGGAATGTCCAAGAGAGACCCAGTTGTGGTCATTGCATCTAATACCTTATTCTAGACTCCTATGATTTGTTCAAACATGATGGTGTTGAATTATTCTTTTAAGCTTCCCACCATTTTCTTATATTGTACTAGTTTTTAATCCTTAGTCTCATATTTTCCATTGACTTTCCATACTTGTAACTGTGAGTCACCATATAACTATAGGTCTTTTATTTTCCATCTAATTGCTTCTTGTATACCTATGAGTATGGCTTCATATTCCATTATGTTGTTTGTGCAAGTAAATTCAATCCTATATGATGTAGGGATGGTGTCCTCTTTCTATGTTATAAACAAGATGCCAACTCTTGAACCATGATTTTTGTATGACCCATCAAAATACATCTTCCACTTTGTATACATATCTAGCTTGAAGATCACCTCATCTAGGAATTTGAATACAAGAGGTGTGAATGCCTATGTAGAGGCATATGTTAACTGGTCAACAATGACTTTCCCTTTAATTGCTTTCCTCTCCACCTATTTAATGTTGAACTTGCTAAGAAGCATTACCCATTTTTCTAGTTTGCCTATTAATGTAGCCTTGCTGAGTAAATTCTTTAATGGATAAATCTTTACTATTAGCTTTTTCTATAAGTTTAACATGTAGTGTCATAGTTTTTATGTATCAGAAACTACAACAAAGCATGCATGCTCTATGCGAGTATAATTTAGCTCATACCCTACAAGGGTACAACTGATGTAGTATATTGCGCATTCCTTCCCATTTTCATCATTTTAAGCTAAGAGACCTCATAGTGTTTCTAATATATATATAGGATGAGTAGTTTACCATTGATATGTGGTCTCAATACTAATGGTGTTCTAGAATATATTCCTTAATCTATTGAAAATAATGTTGAAAAGGATTAATCCATTTTAAAGGGACATCCTTGTGCAAGAGATATTGAAAAGGGTTGAACTTATTTTCCAATTGCTCTATAAGCCTTCTAATAGACTATAGCATTCTCTTTAGGCTTCTTAACTATGTTAAAGTGGAAGGAGGTGGAATGCCAATTATGGATTTAACCTTTTAGGATCAACCTCTATGCCTCTATGGGTATGTGCAGGATCATCATGGAAAAAACAGGCCCTTAAGTGGCAAAAAAATAAGAAAAATTAGAGTTAGGAAAATTGACGTAAAAATTTGAATAAGTTATCTATATTATTTCAAAAATATGTAAGAATAGAATCTGTAGCCAATTGAATGTAGTTTCTAAAATACTATATTTAAAAAAAAAAAAAAAATCTATTTGGTGAAAATTTGAAATTTTAATGCAGTAGTACTTAAATTTCAAGGAAAAAATAAGAAGTAGGTGTCTGTCTAACCACACTAACCATAATAAAATGATAATATTTATTTATAATATTTTAGATATAAGTAGAGGACTCATGTCCCAATGTAATGCATATTTTTTTGTAATTTTTTCCCAATTAAATAATTTATTATGAATTTTTTATTACAACTTTTAAAAAATATAGAAAACTCGCATGTCTGACCACCTTAACATTCAAAACTTCAAAAAATTCAATTTTTTTTTTAATCCTATAGTATGTGAAGCATATAATGTGACACATGTTTTATATTCAAAAAATGTGATACCATTTGAAAGCTATATATGTTTTTCAATCAGTCTATCAATCAAGACTTTAGTCATAATTTGAATAGAAAATGAATAATAGTTACTTATTAAGTTCAAAGTAAAGCATAATTTATATTGGTGGAAAGCTAAGAATCTCCTTTAAAAATAGTTTTCATTTCATCAATTTTGGGTAAAAAAAAGTCATCAGCCACATACCCATCATATTGCCATGTTTTGGCCTATCATGATTTTGCACATACCCCTATGTGAAATTTTGTATTCGAGGAGATTCTTTGAGGTTGCTCCAAAGACACATTTCTTTGAGTTTGAGTAAACATTGTATTCTTCTATCCTTGTAAAAAATTTTATAGTACCATTAATTGATCATCCCTTGTGCAATATTTTTCTAAGAGGTCATCCACATAGTCCTCCATAAGTTTATGCATCATATCTTGTAATATTATTGGCATTTATCTCTGGTACATAGCTCTAATGTTTTTAATACTAAAGGGCATGATATTCCAATAGTAGGTCACCAAGGAATATGTGAAAGTTGTCTTGTGTTGATCTTCCACAATAATTATGATCTGATTATCTCTAGAGAAACCATCTATTAGTGATACATCTCGTATCCCACTGTAAGGTCCATGATCATATCTATATTGGGAAATAAGAAATCATCCTTTAGAGAAGCCCTATTTAGGTCTCTAAAATCAGTGTAAATATGGATGCCCCCAATTAGCTTGGTGACTAGTACTAGGTGTGAAATCTAATATACAGTCTATTAGTCTTATAAATTAACCATCCAAAAAAAAATTAACTATTCTTTGACAAGTAGAGAAATTTGTGGGTTCATCCTCCGAAGATTCTATTTGAAAGGTTTGGAACCTAGAAGAAGAGGTAAGTGATGAAGGACTAGTCAGGGTTCTAGTCCAAGCATATCCCTATATGACCATGCGAAGTTGATTTTCTATTCTATGAAGAATCCTATGAACTTTGGTTTTTTAGTGTCTGAAAGTGATGCTACAAAGTGGATGACTTTTGGATCTTCTGGTGTGTCAATGTTGACCTCTTTTGACTTTTCGACCAAAATTGGGGACTTATCTTTATTTTTTGGGAGTGGGTCCAACCTTCCATCCTTAGGTGCCTTAAAGAGATTTTCATGTTTAGATGCGTCATTTTTCTTTCTTTTTTCCATGTCTATGGGTGCTTTTCGGTTGTCACCCACAAACTTATTTTTCTTTATTTTTTTATTTTGTGACTGAAAGGTAGGGCCAACTCCCCATAATATGTAGGTGTGTCAAGACCAATGATGAATCCAACCTTGTGATCCCTACTTTGTATACCATCTCTAAGTCCCGTAAACTCAACAATGGATTCATCATTTTCATCGTAGTCTAAGCTCAGTGGTCCTTGTTGGTCTCAATTGATTAATTGAGAGTGAAGTAATGACATGTTATCATCAGCATCAATGAAGCTCAGGGAAGACTTAGATAGGGTAAAGATAGAGGAATTGTTATGATTCCAAAAGGTATCGATCCAAGCATGGCCATTCATATCTTCAGTTCGAGGAGAGGATTGGTCAAACTCCCAAAAGGTTTGAGCTAAGTCAAAGTTGTTAGAGGATTTTTTTTCTTCTAAACTACAGTACTAGTAGAGGGTTTCTCTTTTAGTGGTCTATACCCTAGCCCTATGTTTCACAACCATTTACTTGCTATGATAGATTCAGTTGTACCTTGTTTTTACAATCCAAGGCCACTATGGCCATCATATCCTTTTTGTTTTATTATATGGAAACCCTTTTTGTATTTATCCATTGGTATATCTTCTTGTATCTTGTCCTCCTCATCTTTATTTATCCATGTGGAGAGGTTTTCCTTAATACATTCCTTTCCCAATTCACCCCATTTGGTGAAAGTTGTGGGTGGGTGATATTGAATTATGACCTTGGGTTCTTTCTTAATTTGATGGGGTTTTCTACAATGCTTTTGAAAAAATGGTAGTTTCCCTACATAGAACATATTTTCAATATTGTACTCTCCCACTCCATTGTTCTGGACTTGGACCTTATTGTCGAGGAATTATATTTGTTTTAGTATAGCTTTAGAAAGAGAATTTGGGTCAACATATTGTGATGAGGAAGGGATTGATGGGCTCCTACTATGGAAAGATGTCTCATGTTCTAGTGTTCCTCTTAGGTTGTTGCAATATTGAAATGGGTTAGGATCACTAGAAATAGTGATCTCTACACTGTTGTAAGGAAATTATAGGTATTGATGGTATGTGGAAGAGACAACCTTCATGGAGTGAATGCATGGGAATCGAAGAAGGAGGTTATCTGGTAGTTCCATATCTAAAAACTGATACACCATGTACTATACAATAGGACCCAATCTTATTGGTAGCACTATGACACCCTTGGAAGAGTGTTCCATGTCATCATATACACTTATTACAATCCTCTTTGACTCATCTATACAAGCCTCTAAGTATCCCATGGTATTTACTAGTTTCAATGTGCAAATAATCAACCCAACTCCACCTTCTATCAAAAATCATATGATTTTGTGTTTATTAACATATACTTTAAGGTGCAATCATTCATTATGGCTTGATCTTTGTGAAGTATAGTCGTGTTCAATGAAGGTTATGTGGTGTGTGGTAGCTAAGAGACCTACCATAGCCTAAAATTGATTTACATTTAGGTATTTGGGGATGGATGAATCGTATAATGCCCTATCTAGGATAGCCTTATTCTTGGGAGAGGTGCATATTAACTAGAGGATTGAGATTTGAGTCAGGATCTTTCATAGATGGTTGAGCAAGTTATATTCATGTGTAGACTGGGTTTTACGAGGGGCTCCTTGTGGAGTCACCTTCATTCACCTAGTAACAACCACACATTTGGTATTCTTAGTTTTGATAGTGATGGTAGACCCCTTATTATCTGATGAGGATTGAATATGGTTCATTGAGTACCTCAAAAGGACATCTTTGAGGATATGTTAGGTAAAATCACAAACTAATTCTTTATGAGGTGGAGGATTCATTAATGTAGGGGTATCTGTCAAATTATACAAATTATGAAATAATGATGTGGATAGAAATGTTAGATCAAATAGTTCATGTCTAGAAGGCCTTCTTTTGTATATTCCCCTAGTTATTGTTGTAAAAAAGGGTCCTTTGAAGATCAACATCCCATCTTGATCTTTTGCTTTCATTTTGACTTTGTAACTTTTTTTTATTCAAGTTTGGGCATTCTCATCTTTTCACTTTTGGTCTTATCCTTGTTTGTAGTTACCACTCATTGAACCAATTTTAGGAGATAGGTGAAATTGTAGGGATTGAATGGGTTGGAAAAAATAAATGTAATACTTCTTGTATAGGTCAAGTGATGTCACCAACACACTCATCAAGACTATGCTTTTCAATGTTGGTAATGCCAATGAAAACTCGCTTGGTATCAATGAATTGGAAGGATAAATTAGTAGGTACCATATCTATTGATGTATGCCTAAAATCTAGATTTTCTAGAGCAGAGTATGTTAATTCCCATAGTTAACTTGAGGCTATATGATCTTGGAATGATAGAGGATGTTCATGGATATCCCCCATGCGATCATTCTAGAAAATTTTATTATCATTGACCTCTTATCGAAACATAGGATTATCCTGGACATCAAATAATTGGGATGTGGATGGTAGAGGTTTGACTTCTAGAAGGTAAGATTTTAACTAATATGCTCTCACCCCAATGCCTATAGTATTAACTCGTATTGCAAGAGAAGGATAAGTATGTAATACTGAAGGCTTAGCCACTATAGAAGAAGGTGTGATGGTGGTATTAGCTAGAAAATACCCTAGAATGCCAGGATAGCTCAATGAGAGTTTGTGAGGCATATGGGAACTTGAGTTGTCTAATATGGTCAACACTATCCCATTATATATAACTTGATGCATTAATGTAGAGTGGATGGTATGGCCTACATGAAATGGATCCATGGACACCTAAGGCGAATGTTGTATGGGGTTTCTAGGTCTATCACCTCATAGATGGTCTCCATCCTAATAGGGCCCATGTATAGAGGAAATATGATGGTGCCAACCAGTTCTTGTTTGGAATCGTCGTATGCTTTAATCTTTATTCTTTAGATATGATCAATAACATTATTTGAATATACCAATCTTCTAAGAAGGCTTGAACTACAAATATTTAACCCTGAACCCCATTCTATCAGAACCCATTTGATTTGAAACCTCTCAATACAAGCTTCAATATGGACGGCATCGATATGTCAGGGTTTTGCATAGGCATATCATGTTTAGAAAATGTTATGTGACACTCATAATTATTGCACTTGGTGGGTCTGCATGTTGATATTTTTTGAGATGAAAGGATGTTATTTACTATGTACTCATAGGCAACACTAGTGTAACTGGCATCCAATTTTTCACATGTTATGGAACTCAAGGATTTTCCCTTTCCATGGTTTTGTAGAGGGTCCTTGAAGACTGTGTGATATTTGTTTGAGGTTTTTCGTTGGTTATTGAATTGTTTGTCCCTTCAATCTATGAGATCATGTATGATATTTTGTAGTTGGAAGCAGGTAGAGGTTTTATGGCCTTTTATCCTATGGTATTCATAGAAGTTGTTGTAGTTCCACTAGGATAGATTGAATTGAATTGGATCATAATTTTTGACATTTGGTAGTTGGATAACTTTATTTTATAGCAATCTCTTCAAAATTGTCTCAATTGGCTCATCTGAGGGAGTATACTTTTGTTTAGGTTGAGGGGCCCTAGGAGAAACACATGAAACATTATTTTGAGTTTCATTAGTAGTTTGTTCCTACTTCTATGATGTTTCTTTTGGTATTCATCACAAGATGAGGTTTATTGATAAGTTTTGCATCTACTACATCATCATTTGACAAGTTTTTATTATGTAACCAATTTTTTTTTAGTTGGCTTTGAGTTATGGGAAGAATATTTATTCTCCTTAAAAAAATTTGACTAGACCTTTGGCGATAAGGGATTTTTCAATTGATAACCCCTTTTGGATTACTTCCTCAAATGTGTTTGAGCAATGGATTTGTAAGTGAAACATTACCTCCTTTTTCAGGTTTTCCGCAAAGATCTAGACTAGTTGCTTTTTGGTATGTGACATGCACACTTACTTGCTAGGATTCACTACCTTTGTAAGAATGACAAGAAGGTCTCACCATCTTCCTATTTTTTGGCACATAGATGGGTTATTTTAGCATCTATTGATATATTATATGAAAAGTGGGTGATGAATTTTTCCATCAATTCACTCCATGTTTGTATGCCTATCAGAAAGTGTGCAAGCAACTCAATGGATTTTCCTCCCATACTTCATGGAAAGAGTCTCATGAGATAAGTGTGCTCATGTGCCACGTCTAAAGATGTAGTGTGGAATTCCATATGTGTTTGGTAGGGTCTCTCTTTCTCTTGTATTTATCATATTTGGGAATAATGAAGTTTCTAGGAAAGGGAGGTAGATCAAAGCTTCTATCAAAGGGATAAGGACAGAAGACCTCCATCGAGTAGGTTTTCAATTACCAATTATATGCATATTTGACATTTGGTTTTGCAAAATTTTTAACTATTTTTCTATTAATTACATAGGTGAAGGTTCCACTGGAGTAGAAGTGGGTGTGATGTAATGAGGGGAGCCTTGTGATGGGTTCCTGAATGTGTTTTTGTTATGTAGTCAATTAAATCCATGCATGTTATGATTTTGATGCATGGATGGATTTTGATAGTGAAATGGTGAGGTGTATGTGGGGTTTTGAGTGAATGAATATGTGGTGGAGGAATGTTAAGACTAGCTTTGAATGATGTACTAGGATAGTTAGGAGTGCTAAGACTAGCTATGTATGTAGAATCATGATAGTTTGGTTGCTACATTGGGGTTTGAGAAAACCCAAATGTAGATTGTGAACCAAGATGATTTGGTTGTGGTGGAGGTGATTGGGTTGTTGAACCCAAATGTATACTCAAAACAATGATTATGTGATTGTTATATAGTTGAGGGTTGCTATAACCCAAATTTATATGTAGAACCCATGACTATGTGGTTTTTGTGTAGGTGAGGGTTGTTGAAACCCAAATGTTGAGGAAAAACCCAGATTGTTGGGTTATTGTGGAGGTGAGGGTTGATTAAACCTAAATTCGAAAGTTACAAGCCTAGATTGTTGGCTAGCTATTATGGTGGAGTGGTAGTAGGACCTATATTGAAAAAGGATTGAGTAATTTTTGGTAGTGGATTCATGTTTTGCATAGTGGATGTGGTTTCCACTTATGGTGTTGTGTGTAGGATTTGTCTTCCATAATTTTTTGGGTATATTAAGAAGATTGGCTTTTCTAGTTGTAGTCATGGTATGTGTTGGTGTTTTAGTGATGGACATAGTAAAATAGGTTTTCCATGGGTTTAGTGAGTGATGGTGGAATGTTAACAGTGGGGTGTGGTATGTGTTTTCTTAGTAGGTGGCATGCATGTATTCCACTATGATGTGGGGGTGTAGCAAAAAGTGCCAATGATGGTGTTCCATTTGTAGTACCTAATGTTGTTGATGCTACATTTTTCACTTCCCCAATGATAGTGGATACATAAAATTAAGAGGGGATCTTAACTCTATGTTGTTCTATTGACAATAAGTATTTAATTGGGCATTCTTTTACCATTCCATAAATAATCTTTAAGATACTAGGATCTTGAGATGCATTATCAGCTTCTTTTTGTGTAAGACTATCACCTATTTCCTCTATAGTGAATTCACTAGATGGGCTAGGACCCTGATTTTGTGTGTTCTTGTGAACACTAGGGTTCTCTCCAAAGTTTACCACTAGTGGGTTTTTATAGTGGGTGAGAATATGAATTCATCCATCTTTTTCTTTTTGATTTGGGAACGTATAACAACCATAAAAGTGATGTATGCTTGGAATTTTTCTTTTTTTTTGTGATATTTTTGGGTATAAATACACCTAAAATGAATCTACTTGGTATTTTTTGGTATTTTTATGTTTTTTTTGGGAGAAAATATTAAATGTGCAAGATAGACTATATTTTTGTGATCTTTTTGGAATGATGTAAGACTATTTTTTGTGACCTTTTCTTGGAAATTTTCAACTAAATGCAAAGACCTTTGTGTTACCTTGACTTATGATCATAAGAGTGGCAATCATTGTTCCAACTTTCTAGTTTTGAAGACTACTGTAACTACGTGTAAAAATTCTAAAACCTCCAAATGGAATGATGGATGTTTCTTTGATAAAAATAGATTCCTTGACTAGACTAATGAGTTGGGTTTCTATTTTTTATCAAAAATATTGTAAAAAAGTGCTTTGACAACTAGAATAATGAGTTGTAATCCAAATTTTGTTTGATGAAGAAGAAATAAAAGGTGAGGTTTTTGAGATTTTTCCAAATTAGAAAACTAGACTTTTGACCTTCCAAATTGCTTTTATATTTTTTCAAATTTCTAAGATTTTAATGACAAGGTGTTCTAAAGACTATGAAAAATGATGCTAAATAATTAAGCTAAAACCATGAAGTTCTCTAAGGATTCTATGACCAATGATGCTAAAAATGGTGAGACATTTTAAACCTAAGAAATTTAAAATGTTGTTAAGCTAAGTGATAAAGCATGTTTATCCTAAGAAAAGTTAAGGATGCTGAAAAAGTGCAATAAATGGCGATTGGTTTTCTTTTTGAATTTTTTGGTAACAATATCTGATTTTCAGGAATCTGCAATGTTTGGCCTTATTTTTCTTACTAGGAAAATGTGGCATTTAAAACCAAAGATGTAGTGTTTTTATGTCTGTGACTGGAGGGTGACAGATTGTGACTACAATGCAGTCAAGTACAAATTCATTACATGATTTCTCACTTGCATTACACATAGTTGTGGCTTCAAATATTGTTTTCTAATGTAGAAAATGGATTGACAGAGTTGCGATGTAGTACTAAATGATTGTGTTGCATAAGACAATAGATGTTTCACACTGTTCTAATATGCAGATACTCATTTTCAATATATAGGCTGAAAATTATCGTGCAATAGTTTAAGTAAATAAAACAAACTCTAGGAATCCTAACCATTTTAATTTTTTGATTTTTTTTAGTGTGGATCAATGATGCAAAAATAGAAAACACACTTTTTGAAAAATGATTAATGAATCTTAACAATTTATGATATCTAATGATAGAATGTTTAAACTTTGATCAACACAACAATTTAAGATAAGAACAACCTATAATAGTGGTAAATAAGCCATGTAGTAATCTTAGGCCCACCTCCCATTTAAAGGGTAAACATTTAAATAAGAGATGATCTTGGAATTGTTTTAATTGTCCCAAAATATTCTCTCTACGAAAGCATGTAGTAGGCTTCTAATGACATAGGTTCATCAAAAAATGTCATAGGCACATTGTCTTACTCTTCCTAAAAGGCTATTTATAGCAATTCCAAAAAGATTCTACCTCTACTCTAGAAAATTCATGGTGAGTAACTTCATGGCACGATGTGTATCCCTTGCACCAAAATTATTGATATTCTAAAGGTCTTGAAAGGTTTCTAATACAAAAGGTTTTTAGTGGAAATTAGGTGAACACTACCGACCTCTTAGTAGATCCATCAAAAAGCCAATGGATAACCAGAGTAGTACATGCATGGGTTGACCTACAACTTTTTCTCTCAACCAATTTATATAGCACACCCCTAAATGTTTCTTGAGGTTGCCTTGAGTTCTCTAGGGAGGATGTATCTTAAGGAAGGAATCCTACTTCAAAAAAATGGTGAAGTTTAGTGCACCATTTCTCCTCACCCAGGATAGCACAAGTGTGCAAGGGGAGAGGATACTATGAGAGACAAATCTTCACATGTAAGTGAACAAAATACATAATTTAACTGGTTCTTTATACTAACACCAAAATGAATTGTGCAAGTTGTTTGTTCTTTTTAGTGCACCAAAAAAAAAGTGTTATGTTTAGGAACTTTGTTAATTTTAACCCAAGATTCTGAAATGGAAGTTGTCTTATATGTTTTATGTGCACCGAAAATAAATATGATATATTTGTTGGTTCTTTTTAAACACCAAATTTGAAATGTGAAACAAATATGTTAATTTTTAAACACTGAAATGTCAATGTGAGAGATTTTTGATTCTTTTTAAAATCCAAATTTAAAGTGTGAAAACAAACATGCCAACTTTTAAACACCGAAATTTAGATGTGAGAGATTGTTGGTTCTTTTAGGAACCCGAAATTGAAGTGAAAAAAATAATCCTCTAAATTTCCATTAGCTATCAATAATGAAATTAGTAACATAGAAATATTATTCTACTATTTGAAAATAAAAAAATTGAGAAAACTTAATGATCATATTACCTCTTTATTTTTCAATAGCCACTTGTAGTGTGGAGAAGCACAATTGCATCACACTAAATGTGGTTCACTATCATTCAAATGTAGTGGACTATAAGGAAACTACGATGCACTTTCAATTGAATGTGACTAACAGAAATTGTGATGTGTCACTCTAATAAAACCTACAACAATGAAACAAAAAATATAGTAACAAATATGGCATAATAATCTTTGTATGCAGTACTATGTTTTAACAATTGCATTGAAAAAAATTGTGACTATAGTGTACTATCATTTGATTATGTCATAGAAATATGTGAATACATCTTACTTTCTATAATTACACAAATTTCTAAAAAAATTATAAATTCATTAAAAAATATGTTGTTTCATGCTGGGTTCACCAAATGTAGAACCAAATATTGAACCTGTTATAATAAAAATAAAGCATGAATTGATCACAATAACCACTAAACTATGAATTTAATACTAAACTCAAATCAAATCTCTCAATGAATGACAAATGCAACTTACAATATAACCAACTAATACAATTTTACCTTTCTTTCTATGCTACCTTTGAATCACCTTCATTTTTTCTCTTCATGTGTATCCTTGAATATTGCTCTCTGATTTGTATGCTAAATTTTGCTTCAATCCTCAAATGTTGCTGAATGGTAAAGGATTCCAAATATCAAGAGTTTTTGGCTAGTCATCATCGTGCAAAGGAGGCTTGTTTTATAGATTTGGTTAATTCAAATGAACGATCTAGATTAAGAGGTGATAATTTCATATCAAGGGATTAGGATGAATGAGTGGATTTGATTTCCTAGTTAACAAATTGAATGTGGAATAGATTGAATTGCTAACTCCATTAATTGATTAGAAGACTCAGAGTGAGTGGGAGTGAACTGATTTGATTGATCAATCAACTAAATAGATTGAATAGTCCACTAAATAGATTAAATTGTCAATGGGAGTGATTGAATTTAGTTAACTCAATAGTTTGATTAGTTAATTGAATATATTGATTAGTCAACTAAATAGATTGATTAGTCAGTTTTGAGAGGGTAACTAATTAATTAAATAAATTTAATTAATACAGTTTTATTTATTAGTAGATCATGTCAAGTGAATATTAAATAATTAATTAAGTTATTTAATTTAGAAGAGGGAAAGTAGATTAACCAAATAGTTAATGATAACTATTCAATTAATATTAGAGGTATAATTGGGTTAGTGAATTAATTAAATAATTGATGTTTACTTAATTAATCATGAGGAATAAAGTTAAATTAGCACTTTATTAAATAAATATGATTTATTTAATCATTCAGGAGAATAATGTTAAATTTTAACTTCATTAAATAAATATAATTTATTCATTTGGTCTAAAATAATGAATGAGGGAAACTTAATTAAATAATGCTAAATTTCTTAATCAATAGCAAAATATGAAAAAATTGCAATAGTTAAATAATTAGGTATTATTTAATCATTTATGGGAAGAAGGGTGAAAATCCTAAATTCAAATAGAGTTGTTCGTAGGTCAGGACAATTTAGGGTATCTACAATATGTGAAGGTGGATGAGAACTCATAATTTTTGTTTAACTTGACACTCTAAGCTCTGACTTACTTAGGTTTCTTGTATTAAATCACAATAATGGGTGAGCCCTACTATAGAAGCTAGTGTGATTACAAATGAGCCACCTAGACAAGTCAAATATTATAGTGTGTTCCTAAAACTTTTTCATGCATATATCATAGACATATATGCCATCTAAAAGCCAATCTAATTGATCCTTAATTCTCATGAAAGAAACACAACTTTGAATAATATAGAACTTTAACTAAATAATACAATTCATTTTTTTCTTTCTTATGCATGTGCTTAATATTGTATGATTTGGGTATGTGCAGGATCATGATGGGCCAAAAAGTGGCAATATTATGGGTATGTGTAGGGTATGTGGCTGATGACTTTTTTTTATCCAAAATTGATGAAATGAAAAGGGTTTTTAAAGGATATTCTCAACTTTCCACCAATATAAATTATTCTTTACTTTGGATTTAATAAATAATTATTATTCATTTTCTATTTGAATTATGGCTAAAGTCCTGATTGATAGGAAGATTGAAAAACATCTATATCTTTCAAATGGTATCACATTTTTTTAATCCAAAACATCGTCACATTCTATGCTTCACATACTATAGATTAAACACAAAAAAAATGATTTTCATGAAGTTTTGACCAAGTTAAGGTGGTTAGACATATGAGTTTTTATATTTTTTAAAAGTTGTAATAAAAAACTCATAATTAATTATTTACTTGGAAAAAAATTACAAAAATATATGCATCACATCTGGACATGAGTCCTCTACTTATATCTAAAATCTTATAAAAAAATATTATCATTTTAATTGTGGTTAGGGTGGTCAGACAAACATCTACTTCTTATTTTTTCCTTAAAATTTAAGTACTACTACATTAAAACTTGAAATTTTCACCAAATAGATTTTTTTTTTAAAAATAAACCTTGTAGTTTAGAAACTACATTCAATTCTCTATAGATTCTATTCTTACATATTTTTGAAATAATATAGATAACTAATTCAAATTTTTACATCAAGTTGACTAACTCTGATTTTTCTAAAATTTTCATTGGTTAAGGGCCTGTTTTTTCCATGATGATCCTGCAGATACCCATCCCAACATGTTTAAAAATGTCACACATTTTTTATAGTGTTGGTTTTATAATTATGTGTTCCTCTCTTCTTAATTGTATTTATGATAATCTTTGAATCACCTTCATTTTGGAATTTTTTTCAGGTACTTCCACTTATTATGTAAAATCCAAATAGATGGATTTGGGCACCATATTCAATTTTCATTCCATGCAATTAAAGAGCCCTTGGCATCTCAAATGATACAACTATATTAGATGGTATCCAATTTCCTTTTGAAGAAGCACCAATGTTCATTTTATTTCATCAATTCTAAGGGGGTTGTCACCTAACCTATTCTCTCTATTTTTTTTATATAATTATCTCTATCAACAACTTTTCAAGAATGTAGAATGAACAAAGATTTCTATAAATATAAACCATGTTTTTTATTAAAGGAGAATCAATATTTGAAGGGACATAAAACCCTTTACAAAAAGATCGTTGCTTTAAGATAAGTCAAGGAAATACAAGAAGCCAACTATAAGAAAAAATAGCAAAAAACAAAAAACAAAAAACAAAAATTATAAGTTCTTTACAATCTTAGCCATTTCTAAATCTTGAGAAATAATATTCTCATGTGTTTCCACCACCTCAGCCAACTCATGAGTAGTGATCCCCACATTTTTCTTAGTCTTGTTGTAGGTACATATACTATGGCTTGTATCAGTCTCAAATCCCTTTTGACATTTAGTGACTTCCACCATATTACCCTTAGCCTCCTTCACTATGCTAGAAGTCTCTATTTTCTAGTTATGGGTCTCTTCATTGAGGAAAATAATCCTTGAGCATTATTATGGAATATGGATTGGCTTACTTTAACCAAAGTATCAAGGCTGTTATAAAATTTAGTACTCCTTAATTCTAGGGTCAAAAATCTTAATTCAAAATCCTTCTTCATATTTAGCATCTCACTAGTCACAATCTAGAGAATACCAAGCATTTTTTCATTTGATCAGAAAAGGTAGAATCTTGCTTCTTATTATTCTTAGTATTCTTGATCATTGATTGCACCTTAACATTACTCAGATTCACCTCACTGAAGAAATATATTAATATAATTAGCCAAGAGGTTGGTAGGATCATTTTGAATCTCCTATTGAGAGTCACCATGTATAACCTTCCTTCCCTTATCAGTACCATAAGCACCACTTGGGACTTTAATTTAAGGATTAGGGGTCTCCATATTTTTAGTGTTAGAAGAATTAAAAGGAATGAAATCACTATCCATAGACCTTTCCACATCCATCTCTTCACTAGTTTTAGCCTCATTCTCAAGAATCATATTTTCCAGCAACCTTCACATATTAAGAATCTTCACCAATCTCATCCTCATTCTCAAGAATCATATTCTTCTTAGCAACATGATAAGAATAACCCTTACCCTTGGTTCCTTTTGTGATCAAGGACAAGATGACATGAAAGATCATTCATAGAGCCCTTCCCCATTTTCACCCTTTTTCACTCAACCATAATAAGTGGGGATCTCATTTTTAAAGCATGTGGTGACTCCTGGGAACCAACATCAACAAGGGCTTTAGCATAACCCAAATCCTTTCTCTTAGAGTCAGGATTGGCCAAATTCTCTTACTCACTACCTATGTGGGAGCCCCCATACTAAGCAGTCTAGGAATTTTTCTTGGGCCTATTCATAGGCTTTGGTTCAATGTCCTCAAGGAGTTCTGAGAAGACCTCCATCAAAACTTTTCACCCCTCTTCTTTGCATTCTACATCTTACAAGTTTTAGTGTAGACAATTGTGCACTCTTGAAGAAAGAGGCAATTTCAACTTAATTTGGACCTATTTTGGCACCCTAGCATTAATTCCCCTCTGAAATCACCATTCATAGGCCCCTAGGACCCATTATTTTGCATCTAGAGCCCCATTTCACTCAAAAATCATATAAAATAACATAAAATCACTTAAATCCCTAAAAATATATAAAACCCACCTCAAAATTCTAAGGTGGGACTCATTTTCCACCTTGGGTGAATGAGTCCCCTTAGGTGGGACCCATTCACCATGTGTGGCGAATGAGTCCCATTTGGAGACATTTTCAAATTTGAGCAAGAATTCATCAATTGAATTCATGTTTTTGGTAAATGTTGGACTTTGATATCTAAATAATGGTCAATTAGGTCTTCATGCCTATAAAAGCCAGCTTCTAAGTCATTTCTTAGAATCTAAGCATAATTCAAGTAGTTTGAGTAAGCATCTTCAATCAATCTTTCACAAGAGCATTCTAATTCCAAAAGCAAGAAAAGTTGAAGCCTTCAAGCAACATTAAATTATTTTTATAGGTCTTCAAGTTCAATTTCTATGAAGATCTTCATTTTCATGGGTTGATCATGGATACCTATGGTGAATCATGATGGATTCTAGGTTGGGGAGATGCAACTAGCCATCAAGCCAATTCTAAAGACTTATTTCCTAAGTGATTCCATCTTCCATTATCACTCTACATTTAGCCTAAGGAAGGTACTGTAAGAATCATTAGAGTTCACTTTGGGTGATTAGAGATCATCACAAGTGAGTTATACATCTTTTAATTTCCATTGTTGCATCATATCTTAGATTTCCTAGTCCTTAAAACACTTGAGGCTAAGGTTTATGCACATTAAATCATTTCTACCAAGGTTTAATTACAAAACTAGGTGTTTGATCGAGGCAAATCCCCCATTAGAAAATTCATTTGAATTCTATTTTGTAGGTGTTCTTCGTAGATTTAGACCCAAAAGTTAAATTGGAAGGAGAGGAAAGGTGTGGGAGTGTAGATTAGAACCTTCAATTTTCAAAAAAGTGAAATGGGACTAATTCACCAAGAGTGGTGAATGAGTCCCACTGTAGTTATTTGTTAGATCTATTTGCAGATTTTGATACCCTTTTCCCAAAATGAACTCCCGTGCAAAAGCCAAGATTTGGTAATGATTCACCTAGGTTGGAAAATGAGTCCCAATATCATAAAAAGTCTAGATTTCTAGAATTTCAAAGCTATTTCTAGTCTCTTCAAGGTTTCCAAGTACACACCATTTCCATTCTTGTTTTTTTGTTATGCTTTATTTACATTTCTAGAGCATTTTTTAGGTCATTTAGGATTTTTTGCATATCACACCATCTTTTTCAACTCATTGTCTTTTCCAAGTTTACACTTGGTGGTGAACCCCTCATTAGACATTATTCAATCCTAGAACCTTCCCTTTGTCATATTTCAATCTCCTTTTCATTGAAATATCAAGGGTTTGTTCTTGAGCGAAGTGTTGAAAAATTGGTCTCTCCTTTTAGGTCCAAAACACTAGAAGGAGAAGAAAGCACACCACATTTTTCACCATTTCATTTTGGTGAACCTTCATAAAGAGCATCATATTTATGATTTGGAGTGCATTATTTACATGCTAAATTTAACATTGCATTATATGGTTTCAAAATTTGCATTCGTGAAAAGCTCGTTTAGCTTGCATTTTTGCACTTAATTTCATTGAAAATCATTGAGAAACTACATTTGCATGCTAGATCTATGCCATACAATATAGAAAACATAAAAATCAACCAAAAAAATCTAAAAATTCTTAAAAAGGAATCCCTATTGGGACTCATTCAGCACCTTGGGCGAATCAGACCTAGTGCAAAATTTGCACTATTGTTTACAGAATTACATTTCCAATTTTTAAGCTTCTATTTTCCTTTGTTACTTTTTTTATTTCAGTTCAATTGATTTCTGTTACATTAAAATCATTAGAAATAGCATTATTTACATTCATGGAAATTATGGTTAGCATTATATTTTTGTAAATTTTATTATCAACATTAGTTCCTAGTTCAGTTAGATCAAATTCATTAGAAAACAAAAATAAAAAACTTAAAACATCAAAAGAAATAATTCAAAAAATGCTTAAATGTAGAAAAAAAATATCATCCAATCCCTTTAGTAGTGATGACTTGGAAATGTTAGATGAAGCCCTTGAGGACTTCCTCTCACTAAGATCATCCACTAAGGCTTGTCATGAAAAACGTAGACCAAGAGAAGTTAACCTAACCCTCAATCCTTTTAGTAGTGATGACTTTGGTATGTTAGATGAAGCCCTTGAGGACTTTATCTCACAAATCCCATCTACTAAGGATTGTTATGAGAAACCAAAAATGGAAGAAGTTAACGTAATTCAATCTCAACCCATTCTTTACTCATCTTCGCATAAACCACAACCCAAAAAAAGCCCGAGTTTACCCTTTATCCACCTAAGAGTATTGTATTGCAGCAACCAAATCATAATAATGTTTCTCATACATACAAAACTATAAACAATCCACAACCACAACAACTAACCCCAACACCTTTACCTTTTCCTAGTGCCCCTCATTTAGCTTCACATAGTATAATCTCGTTGAACAACTTAAGAATACCCCTACAAATATATCCCTATGGGACTTAATTTAGAATTCACCAAACTATCATAGTATACTCCAAATAGCCTTACAAAAAATAGTGGTTCCTCTAAGCACAACTGTAAATGATGTGGTAGCGCTCATACAAGGAATTAATACATTTAAAATAGACATAACATTTTATCAACATGAGCTGCTCCCTTTGGCACTAAGACAAAAAAATGAGGCCTTTATGATAATAGCTCAATTTAATCGAATAGGCATAAAAAGTACCATGGTTAATAATGGCTTATCACTTAATGTGGGTAGTGTGAAGCTCTTAGATAATTTGCGAGTAGAAAAATCAAAGATGCAACCTGACTGTTTATTAATTCGAGGATTCAACAATGTAGGAAGGCAACTTCTCAGTGTGATTACTTTACCTATTATAGTCAGAAAGGTCAACTTACAAACTTCTATTCATGTCATGCCTCATGATGTTTCATACAATCTTCTATTGGGAAAACCATGGATTCATGAGATGCATGTGGTGCCTTTGACTCTTCATCATATTATAAAACATGTCTATGACAAGAAGGTATACCAAGTTGAAATGGACCCTGAGACTGAAAGTTGCTTATAAGTTGAAAAAGGAACAATAAGTCCTCTGAGGAAATTAATTCAAACATCCAACATAGAGCCTTTATAAGTAGACAAGCAAGAAATGGAAATAGTATCAAAATTCTTAGACGATGGTTAGGGTTCTTTGGAGTTGACACCCTCATTTATTGGAGAATATATAGTCACAAGAAGACAAGATGACAAACAAAAAAATCCAATGGTCATGTCAACTTAGAACCTAGAATAACACTCGAAAACATCTACCTCATCTACTTCTAAAGAGGATAAAAGTTATACAACAAAATTTGATGAGATAGAATACCAACAACCATCGAACCCGAAAGAAATGGAAAAACTTTATGGGAGGTTACGAATTGGTGAAATAATTGGGTTACAATGGTAAAGGATGTGGAAAGAAAGAACAAGGAATTTGTTTTCCTACAGAGCCTAACACACAAGAAACAAAGACCGGTTTGGGATATTGTCCTTCTAAAATTTCACAAGAAACAAAGAAACCATCGTTAAACATCAATACTATCATGTACAAGCTAAAAATCAACCTCACTATGAAGCATCCTGAATTGCTTGACATGGATTTACCACCATTGTGGGAGTGCTTTGAATATGATGAAGCCTTGAAACAAATGCTAGGAGTCTATGATACACCATTTACTCCTCCCAAGAAAAAGGTTACATGTGCTATGATAAGTACCAAGTAAAAAGATGTCGAAGGTGAAAGTAAAGAAAATGACATATGTGCATAACAATATAATCCTAAATTTCCAAGGTCAAATACAGTTCCTTTAGGGGATACAATTGATATACTAATTGATATAACTAATAAAGTGAGTCATTAAGATAGGGAAGTGTGTTGACAGGATACTGCAACCTTGCTACATGACTTCACTAAACTCTTTTCTTAGAAATATTTAGACATGCTAGGAATAGATCTGAAGATACTGACACACAACACTATCCTTGTTGAAAATTCCAAGCCCATTCAACAAAATATATGAAAGATGAATCCTAAAATAGCTTTTCTTGTTAAGGGTGAACTTGGAAAACTCCTTGATGTTGGTTTCATAAGACCTATAGATTATTCTCCATGGATCTCAAACATTGTTGCAGTTACAAAACCTAGCAATCATATTAGGATGTGTATGAATTTTTGTGATTTGAATAAAGCATCTCTAAAATATGACTTTCCCCTTCCTAATATAGATATGATAGTGGATTTGATTGCCAGGAATGCTTTTTTGTCATTCATGGATGGATTTTCTAGATATAATCAAATTTTTATCAACCCTCAAGATCAATACAAAACAACATTTACAACCGTTGGGGGAACATTTTGTTGGATTATGATGCCTCTTGGATTAAAGAATCTAGGAACAACATATCAACAAGCTATGATAGTAATATTTCATGATTACGTACACAAAATTTTGAAAGATTATGTTAATTACATTCTAGCCAAATTGTTAACAAGACTAGAGAACGTGAATGTCCTTCAAAAAATATTTGAGCGGATGCAAAAATACAACATGAGATTGAATCCAAAAAAAATGTGCCTTTGGTGTAGATAGTGGAAAAATGTTAGGGTTTATTGTATCTCATAGAGGAATTGAAGTGGATAAAAAGAAGATTGATTCTATTGTGAACATTCCACCTCCTATAAACATTTCTCAGTTACACACGTTACAAGGAAGAATTCAAGCCATCCATCATTTAGTCTCATCTTTAGCTAATCGAATGTTACCATTTACACATCTCCTTAGAAAGGATGTCCACTTTGATTGGAATGATGATTGTAAATAGGATTTCAAGAACTTTAAGGAATACCTTGCAACTTCACCTATTTTACAACCGGCTATGCAAAATGAATCTTTCATATTTTATATAGCCACATCAATCCATGTGTTCACAACATTGTTGGCCCCACAAGACGAAAATAGTAAAGAGCATCCAGTCTATTAGATCAGTTGAGGCATGATAGATTATGAGAAATGATACATGACAATTGAAAAACAATGTTTGGCCCTGTTATTCACCACTAGTAAATTGCAACATTAATTACTGAATGTGGAAATACACGTGATGACAAAATTTTACCCTCTTAAACATCTTTTCAATAAAACAGATTTATCAAGATGTCTAGCTAAGTGGGTGATGTTATTGACTGATTTTGACCTAAATTTTGTTCACAAAAATAAATTAAGGGCCAATCCTTCTAACCAATTGGCTGATGCTCCTTCACCTTTGTAATTACCCAGTAATGACTCTTTCCCCGATGATAATGTGTTGACAATTGAAACTAATAGATGGGAGTTATACTTTGATGGATATAAGTGAAGAAAAGGCTCTAGCGTTGGTGTTATACTCATCACACTTTTAGGAAATCATATTCCCTTGTCATGTCGATTAAAATTTATATGTACAAACAACACTACTGAGTATGAAGCATTGATTGCTGGGCTACCTGATAGTTTAATCTTGGGTGCAAAAGACATTAAGATCTTTGGTGATTCACAATTAGTAATCAAACAAATAAATGGGACATATGAAGAAAAGCATGACAAGTTATCAAAATATAAGGATATCATGATGAACTTGTTATAAATTTTTGAATCATTCACCATTAACAATATCCCACAAAAAGATAATCACCATGTAGATGCAATGGTAAGTGCATCTTCTCTTATGTCACCTCAAGATCCTTCAAAAAAATTTGACATTTACTGTTCACCCAATCATGAAACCATCCATCGATGATAAACTTGAAGAAGTATTCAAAACAACCAAGCAAGACTTGTGTGAATAGTATGATACAATATTTAACTATTTGAAAAATGGTACTCTTCTTGAGTTCACAACAAAGAACACCCAACATTTCTTGCAAAAACTACCAACAAGGTGCATCATCCTTATTGATGTATTATATCGAAGATTCTTTAATGACATTTTTCTTTAATGTCTTAATGACTCCAAAATCCCAATAGCACTTGAAGAGGCGAATGCAGGTGCCTATGGATGTCATTTTGGATGAAGATATTTAGTGCAAAAACTCATTCGTATGGGACATTAATGGAGACATATGGAAAAAGATTTCTTTGCATATGTTAATAGATGTCACAAACATAGCAACTTGATTCATGCTCCCACTTCCGAACTCCATGCTAATGGTCATTCTCACTTTGGGGATTGGATCTAATTGGAAAAATCTCACCTCCTTCATCCACTAGACATACATTTATAATCACAGCAAAAAATTGTTTTACAAAATGGGTAGAAGCTATTCCTCTTCGATCCACAACTACTAATGTACTATGTCATTTCATATTGGAACACATTATTTCTCACTTTGGACTTCCTTCCATGATAATTTTAGATTATGAAACACCATTCAAGAACAACGATGTGAAGAAATTACTTGATACATTTAATATTCAACATCGCTTTTAAACTCCTTACTACCCACAATCTAATGGACAAGTTGAAGCAACTAATTAGACTCTCGAACAAATCCTCAGAAAACTAGTAAATAAAAATAACAAGGATTGGCATACGCAACTGATGTGCGCATTATGGGCCTACTGTACTAGCATTAGAACATCCACTGGAACAACTCCTTATAACCTTGTATATGGTACGAAGAAAAATATTCCCTTAGAGTTAGAAATCCCCACATTATGGATTTCTCTTCAAGGACTCATCAATGATGACACCTACAAACAATAATGATTACATCAGCTTGAGATGCTTGATGAACATTGCATTAATGCTCTTGAGTACATCTAAGCTTATGCTAAGCAATTAAAACTTAATTAGAGTGTTCATGTCATTCCTCGTGTATTTAGTAAAGGTGACTTAGTCTTGTATGAAAATCAATGAAACATTAATGCTAACCCAACTGAAAAGGGAAAATTTAGTGCTAATTGGTTAGGACCCTACATAATTAATGAAAGTTATGGGTTTGGTGCATACATGTTAACAAAAATGGATGGCACACCTCTCAAACATCCTATTAATATCCCACATCTACGTCAATATTATATCTAATCCTGTTGAATAGTATGAATGATAAGTAGTGTTGTTAGAGTTACTAGATTCCATGCCAGGAGCTTTTGCATTGCTTTGTTCTTGAAAAATAGTCACTCTTTTGTCTCAAACACTAGGGTGGTTATTTAGTTGATCTCTAAATGATTACTTTAGCTTTCATGCAATTCAAGCTTATCTTGTGTGTTGTGTTAGATTTAGCATTATAACATACTTAATCACAATAAATTGTATCTAAGAGAAACTGTAATAAGTTTTTTGTTAGATCACATAAAGCATGTTAAATCATGGAAGCATTGATTAAATAATCTTACAAAGGTTATTTAGTTGATCACATTGCCACTTAATAATTAAAAAGACAGGAAAACATAAAGTGCTTATATATATATATATATATCAAAGTTTTGTGTACATATTCATCAAATATACAATACTATTAAGGCATGCGACTACTATATTCCTTCAGACTTAGTGGTCACATCTATCTGGTGGAATTCTATAGGGAGACACTGGTGTGCAACTGTGATCGTGATCCATTGAGTGTACCAAGAGAAAACTCTAAGCCTCATATCAATCCAAGTGCCTCCTGATGTTCTCTTGCTATCTGATCTCTCTTCGCTTGTAGCCTATCTACCCCTTCCTCTAGTCTCTCAAACTCTGCAAGGGTTTGAGATGCCTATACCTCTGTAGTAGCATCGGCTCGGTGGATATTCCTCCTCCAACTCTCATACACTACCAACAGTCTCACATATGGATTGAATGACTCTGGGTCCTAACCCACTCTAGGTGGGGACAAATACTTTGAGCCTATGGCCTCCTCATCAACTAATGGGGGAACTATCTCTACAACCACCTTTTGATAGACATAATGGTATATATATAAAATGTAAGCACAAGCATGAAGTATAACAATGAATAAAATATCATCACCTATATCCCTAGCAGGCTATGTAAAATTAGTCTTAGCGTGTGCAAGGGGAATGGAGGATGTGCTAGCCTCTTCATGACTATGGGTACTAGTCCCTACCACAACTACTACTCATGATCTAGTCATGCGAACATGAAATGGCTCTCCTCACTCATGCCCTACTACATCCCCACTTGTTTCCTCATCACCCTCACTCATGGACTACTCATCCTCATCCTTGTCCTCTCCCTCATCCTCCTCATACCATCTATCCTGGTCATCACAGTCAGGATCTACAACCTCATCGTACTCCTCATCTATGGCATTTGCAATATTTCTGTAGCCCTATAGCATGTCTCCTTGACTCTATCCTCTACATCATTTGCCTCATCTAGGATTGGTAACAAATCAACTATCAACTCCTCCATAGGAAACACAAGGGCTAGTCATGATACTTTTCACCACTCCTCATAGTCCTTTGTGGCACTGACATCATCCGCATCAGAGACTGTAGGCATGTCATGATCTAAGTACCGGGAGACTAAAGAAAACATCCTCTATAGTGAATTGTACTATATCACCAAGTCTCCAAGCAATCTACATTGATCTCTTGAAGAAGGGTCATGCCCTAGGTGCTATTTGCATTTGCCCAAACTATCGTATGACCCAATTGTAGTAGAAATAACATACTACATAATCATGTCTTCCAAGCAAAAACCTTTCAAGTTGTAACCTCCTCATCTATCGAGTGTGATTAGGCCAGTAAAGCACAAGCTAATAAGGTCTCCAAAGTACCTCATCCTCCTCCAATCGGTTAAACCAAACTCTCCAAAAGTGTAAATTACCATACTGCTAGAATTGTCATACAAGATAGTTGAAGGCCCGAGGATACCCCAAGGCTGTCAAACATGGGAAGCCGATAGGTCTAGTATAAGTGATATGCTGAAGGAACCAAACCTATAGAAGCATATAGTGTACCATACTCTCCACATCCTAAAATACGAATCGTCCAAGATCATAATATAGGTGCGCTAGGATACAATGCCCCCAAGCATATATTGTTTAGTGCTTTGTCATCCCTCATATCAGGTCTATCATTCCTCCCTCCAGGTGTGCTCCCCGACCATATAGGATGAGTACTAATGCAACCATGAGTATCATGATCCATCTAACTAGTGGGGCTCATGAATATATTAGCATAGGTAGCTTGATCTGTGCCCTCACCCTCTCATCATGTAATGGTCCAAAAAGGAAATACTACATGTCATATTTCATTTCTTGGATTGACCGCTCTACTCAAAAGAATACGTTCTCACCCTGAATAGGAACTTGGAGTATACGGTGAACATCCTCCAATGTGATCGTCATCTCACTAGTCAAAAGATGGAAAGTACATGTATCGACATCCCAACACTCTGCTAGTGCCTATAACATAACATCATGGTACCTCATGGGGGGTATGATGTATGCCCAATATACTACAATAGTCTGAAGCAACTTTGTATCCTCCATTGAAAGAGTGGTGGATAGATCTCTAAGTAGGATAATTTGTCTCCTACCTACACACTGACGTGAATAGGTGGGTACCTAACAAAAATGGAAAAAAAATGTCCTAAAAGTAGTCTAATCTCTTTAATGTTTAACATCAATAATCATATATTTGTACTAAAGTCTTTCTAGTGTGCTTTCCTAAAGACCCTAGAAACTTTAGGACCCTTCTAGGACACTTTGCAAAGAAATGAGACACTTTGTGAAAACGTGGGACACCTCGCGAACAAAAGGGAGACTTTGTGAAACAATGGGACACTTCATGAAAAAAGGGGATGCTTTGTGAACTTGTTTTCCAAGATCCTAAATTAACCTAAAAATACATAAAAATCATCAAATTATTGTGTAAGGATAAAGCATAGGCTGAAAAATCAACTCACCTCATGATGTTGCTCACCGCATTCTACCCACTCCCGCAACACATCTAGTCTCGCAGGTGTGTAATCTTGTCTACTCGGAATCTTTCACCCTTCGTCAATCACTTTCAAGCTACAAAAGGTAACTAACAAAGTAAGTTATAATTAACTTCACTTTTTTCTCTTATAGAAGTTAATTAGGGTTTTGACTACACTAGGGTTAAAAAAATGCATCTCAATCAAATTAGTATAACGGGTGCTAGAGAGCTCTATTTTTTACATCGCTCATTATGTTGGAATTGTGATCCTTCTCTCGACATCATTAGTTTTCTATCATCATGTCGCATGGTACTTGGAAATTCCCTATGGTATGACTTACCCTATTTGATGTGGCTAGATTGCTACCTTGATTCCACCTCCATAAAGCAAGTGGAATCAAGGGGGGCCATACATCTACCCTTGAATGTGATTTCTAGTTAGACATTTGATAAGAGAATTTATGGACAACTAATGGATTTGTGTTGCCGGATGCGGTTCCTAACATTGTCATTTCGTAGATGACTATAGTCAGGGCTTCATTCTCCCGTATCATGATTGAACTTACATGTGTATCATTTTATGAAACAAAGGTCATCATTGGATTCCTTTAGCTTACATATGCACATAGAGTCATATGGGCACTAAAGTGGGGGCTAAATGTAGTGTAGAAAATTGTGCACTCTTGAAGAAAGAGGTAATTTCACACTTAATTTGGACCCATTTTGGCACGCTGGCATTAATTCCCCTTTAAAATCACCATTTATAGGCCCCTAAGACCCATTATTTTTGATTTTGAGGCCCATTTCACTCATAAATCATATAAATTTACATAAAGTCACTTAAATCCCCAAAAGTCCCAAAACCCCACCTCAAAAATCTAAGGTAGGACTCATTCGCCACCTTGGGCGAATGAGTCCCCTTAGGTGGGACCCATACACCAAGTGTGGCGAATGAGTCCCATTTGGGGTATTTTTCAAATTTGAGTGGGAATTCATCAATTTAATTTAGGGTATGTGCAGGGTCAGGATGGGCCAAAATTTGGCAATATGATGGGTATGTGTAGGGTATGTGGTTGACGACTTTTTTTTAATGCAAAATTGATGAATGGAAAAGGGTTTTTAAAGGAGATTATGAACTTTCCACCAGTATAAATTATCCTTTACTTTGAATTTAATAAATAATTATTATTCAATTTCTATTTGAATTATGACAAAAGTACTGATTGATAGGATGATTGAAAAAATCTATAACTTTCAAACTATATCACATTTTTTGAATCTGAAACATGTGTCACATTCTATGCTTCACATACTATAGGATTAAAAAAAATAAAAAAATTCATGAAGTTTTGACCAAGTTAAGGTGGTCAGACATACAAGTTTTTTATATTTTTAAAAATTTGTAATAAAAAAATCATAATTAATTATTTACTTGGAAAAATTACAAAAATATGCATCACATCGACATGGGTCCTCTACTTATATCTAAAATCTTATAAAAATATTATCATTTTATTGTGGTTAGGGTGTTAACATCTACTTCTTTATTTTTCCCTGAAATTTAAGTACTCTTGGATTGAAATTTCAAATTTTCACCAAGTAGATTTAAAAAAACAAGCCTAGTAGTTTAGAAACTACATTCAATTTGCTACAAATTCTATTCTTACATATTTTTGAAATAATATAGATAACTTATTAAATTTTTACGTCAAGTTGCTTAACTCAATTTTTTTTTTTTTTTTTTGCCACTTAAGGGCCTGCTTTTTCCATGATGATCCTGCACATACCCACCTACTTCTTTTTCTTCAGTGAAATTTAAGTACTACTGTATTGAAAGTTCAAATTTTCATCAAATATATATTTTTTATTTTTTAAATAAACCTAGTAGTTTAGAAACTACATTCAATTTTCTATAGATTCTATCATTACATATTTTTCAAATAATATAGATAACTTATTCAAATTTTTACGTCAAGTTGACTAACTCTAATTTTTCTAAATTTTTTTGCCACTTAAGGGCCTCTATTTTCCATGATTATCCTACACATACCCTTCATGTTTTTGGTTAATGTCAGCCTTTGAGATATATAAATAATGGTCAATTAGGTGTAAATTCCTATAAAAGAAAACTTCTAAGTCATTTCTCATAGAATCTAAGCATAATTCAAGCACTTTGAGTAAGCATCTTCAAGCAATCTTTCACAAGATCAATGTAATTCCAAAAGTAAGAAAATTTGAAGCATTGGAGCAACATTAAAGTACTTTTGCAGGTCTTCAAGCTCACTTTCTATCAAAATCTAGCATTTTCAAGGGCTAATCATGGATGCCTATGGTGAATCATGATGGATTCTAGGTTAGGGAGCTGCAACTATCCATCAAGCTAATTCTAAAGACTTGTTTCCTAAGTGATTCCATCTTCCATTGTCACTCTACATTCATCCTAAGGAAGGTACATGCATCATTAGAGTTCACTTGGGGTGATTGGAGATCATCACAAGTGAGTTATTCATCTTTACATTTCAATTGATGCATCATATTCTTGCACATTAGAATAGGATTACATCATGTCTTAGATTTTCCTAGTCTTTAACACACTTGAGGCTAGGGTTGTTATGCACATTTCATCATTTCTACCAAGGTTTAATTACCAAACTAGCGGTTTGACTAAGGAAAACCCCCCATTAGGAAATCCATTTTAATTATGTTTTGTAGGTGTTCTTCGCATATTCAGACCTGAAACTTAGATTGGAAGGAAAAGGATAGGCGTGAGGGTGTAGATCAGAACCTTTAGTTTTTAGAAAAGTGAAACATGACTGATTCGCCAACAGTGATGAATGAATCCCACTATAGTTATTTGTGAGATCTATTTGGAAATTCTGATACCCATTTTCTTGATATAGACTCCCGTGTAGAAGCTAGGATCTAAGAATGATTCACCCAGGCTGGAAATGAGTCCCAGTAGCATAAAAAGTCTAGATTTCTAGAAGTTCAGAGCTATTTCATGTCTCTTCAAGGTTTCCAGGTACACACCATTTGCATTCTTGCTTTTCTATTCTGCTTTATTTACATTTCTAGAGCTTTTTTAGGTCATTTAGCATTTGTTTGCATATTTTTCCAAGGTTACACTTGGTGGTGAACCCCTCATTAGAAATTATTCAATCCCTAGAACCTTCCCTTTAGTAGATTTCAATCTCCTTTGCATTGAAATCTCAAGGGTTTGTTCCTGAGTGAAGTGTTGAAAATTTGGTCTCTCTCCTTTTAGGTCCAAAACCCTAGAAGCAAAAGAAAGGACACCACATTTTTCACCATTTCACTAGTCCTCGTTAGTATCATAACCCAATAACTGCTTATCTTTCTTAACAAGACAACTTTTTAATAGTTTCTTAGGTTCCTCTAGAATACAAAAGGATTTTTTATACTCCATTAACAAAAGAATTAGGCTCTTGTGAAGAATTGGCTTCTTAGGGCTCCTCCTAAATTATTTGGCCATATTATCCAAGGAAGGCAATAGATAATATGGAAAAGATGCTATATTTTTATGGGTATCTGCAGGATCATGATGGGCCAAAAAGTGGCAATATGATGGGTATTTGCATGGTATGTGGCTGACGAATTTTTTTTTACCCAAAATTGATGAAATGAAAAGTGTTTTTAAAGGAGATTCTCAGCTTTCCACCAATATAAATTATGCTTTATTTTGAATTTAATAAATAATTATTATTTATTTTCAATTTAAATTATGACTAAAGTGTTGATTAATAGGCTGATTGAAAAACATATATAGCTTTCAAACAGTATCACATTTTTTGAATCCAAAACATGCTTCACATTCTATGCTTTGCATACTATAGGATTAAAAAAAAAGAAAAATTGAATTTCATGAAGTTTTGCCCAAGTTAAGGTGGTGGACATACGAGTTTTTATATTTTTAAAATTATAATAAAAAATTGATAATTAATTATTTACTTGGAAAAAAATTACAAAAAAATATGCATCACATCTAGACATGAGTCCTCTATTTATGTCTAAAATCTTATAAAAAAATATTATCATTTTATTGTGGTTAGGGTGGTCAAACAAATACCTACTTCTTATTTTTTCCCTGAAATTTAAGTACTACTGCATTGAAATTTCAAATTTTCACCAAATAGATTTTAAAAAAAAAATAAACCTAGTAGATTAGAAACTACATTCAGTTTCCTACAGATTTTATTCTTCCATATTTTTCAAATAATATAGATAACTTATTCAAATTTTTAAGTCAAGTTGCCTAACTGATTTTTCTAAATTTTTTGCCACTTAAGGACCTATTTTTTCCATGATGACCTTGAACATACCCTTATGTCAAACATTATTTAAGAGTATGAAATGATAACCAAACAGAGTTAAATATCTACCGTCAAGGGTAAATACCTCATTAATTCAACAACAAAGTCCACCTAGATTGGTTTGATAGTCTTCCTATGATACCTGCCATGGGAAAGTTTGAGCGGTTTATCTATTTCATCCTTCTTAAAGAAGATCAATCTATAGAAGAATTAGAAGCTTTCCCATCCCTATAAAATTTCCTTCGATGAGTGAGAGACCAGTAATACCCCCAATAATTTCCTCATTAATGTTAAAATCCATCCCAAAAGCATAGAGGACTCTATTATGCTAGTCATTGACAAAAGTCTGAGAAAATAAATGGTTGAATCCATGAATCTTCTCTATGTATGACATAATGTCACCCTCCATTAGAATATTAAAAATAAACTTGTTTGTTTTAGATGCATCACAGGAAATAGGTTCAGTCCTATTTCTATCAAGTCCCCCACAACTATTACAAAATAGAAAAAATACAGGTTTAGGAATAACTAGCAAAAGATGAAAGGAAGATGAAACCTCTTGAAGAAATAGCTCCTCTGAACACCCATAATCAATGTGAAGCTAATTATGAAGAGACACTTGGCCATCATGAACTTCAAATGTTGATCATTCTTAAAATCTCTACAATCATTAATGAAAGTAAAGCTTAGCTAGGGACGATCACCTTTAGTAACAGTGAGTCCATTATAGATAAGCATGTTACAAATTATAACTAATAAAATGAATCTCTCCTTGCTCAGTCTGGATATCATTATTAATAACATTTTAAAATTTAATGGGAAGGGGGTCATTATGGTCCCATTCCCTAGGCTCAAAAACACCAATTTTTGCAAACATACTAGATAACACATTACCTTCAAAAAGTATGTTAGAGACATAGCTAACATTAAAATAATTAAGGATGGATATGAAATAACAAACAATATTATCTTTGGACCAACAACAATGATTAACTTTATTAAGGAAACTAACAATATTTAATAAGTCGCCCTCCAACCATATATTTTTGAATCCTATAGACTGAGAAAGTTTCAAGCCATGATAGGCTATAGATTCTTTTGAAAAATGGTTTTTCTAGGTTCCCAGAGGGAGAGCCACAATGAAAAAAATCTACCAATAGAATCACAAAATGCTTCCCACAACAAGTAGGACCTAGATCTCCTTTTGAAACTACATCAAAATTGATTTTAATCCATTTAGAAGATGGAGCTTTCCAAGACAGATTATCCCTAGAAGACTTCACCTTCTTCAAAGGGGGAGAGATATCAGAAGAGAGGTTCCAAATACTCACCACAACCAAATCATACTCAGAGAAAAAAAATTGGAACCAACACAACTAAAATAAGATGCCTCAGATAATAAATATTCTTTGATAGTAGAAAAGATCTTGTAGAAGAGCCTAAGTGGAAGAAGAGAGGTCTTACGAAAAATTTATGGTATTCCTTTCTAGCCAAATTCCCTAGGAAAAATGAGTCAAAATGAGGGACCAAAGGAAGAAAAGAGAAGGATTTGAACACGGGACAAACCATTAAGACCCAAGTTCACCAATAGAAGAGGGAATGACCCAACAAAAATTCTAAATATGCATAACATAATCCCAAACATCAAACACATATTTGCAATCAACTGGAATATAAGAAACATCCTCTCAAGCCTCCTCACAAAGAAAGTATCTATTTAGCATCATAAAGCCCTATTTTAGAGGTTTTCAATAGTAAGAACTTTATTTTGGAAAAATAACTAAAAAACAACTTTAGGGATTAACTTAGGAAACCATAGAGATTCCCAAAAGGGGTAGGACCAAAGACATCAAACTACTTAGAAAACATAAAAGCGACAAAGAATTTTCCACTTGAAGAGAACTATAAATCCACCTTATCTGAGGAGAATAATTTTGAATGTGAACTTAGGATAAGGCCCTGAAAAGAACCTCAAGCCTTGTATGAATATCATGAATCCTTTTCCAAGTACCATCAAAGATATAATCAACCACATTTATCCAATAAGTATGGATGCAAAGGTCCTTAAAAGGATCCAAGAAAGGAACACCTTTGAGGTGACCATTACAAATCCACCAATCCTCCCAAAATAGAATCCTATGACCATTCTCCAAACACCATCAGAGCCCCTTTGAAATGATACAAATCGTCTTTAGCATGAATTTACAAAGGGAAAAACTAGCACAGGAAGAGAAACCACTCACAAGATCCCTAATACGATTTATCCCATGAAGGTATTTCTAGAGAAAATCAGAGACCATTCACTACTCCCATAGATAAGATTCTAAAGTTGTTTAGCAAGAAAATTAAGATTAAATTGTTTGATTTTTTTGGATACCTAGACCACAAAATTTCTTAGGCTTGCACACATCTTCCCAAGACACCAAATGCATTATTTTTCTCTCCTTAGTTTCAAACCATAATAAATGTTTTTGAATAATATCAATATTTTCAAAAAACTTCCTTGCCATCCAAAAGGGACTCATTGCAAAAATAGGAAGATTCTGGAAAGTAGATTTAATCATTTGAACTTTTCCTACTTGGCGAAGTAAGGCTCCCTTCCATCCAATAACTTTAAAATTAAAGTTATCAATCAATACCATCCAAAAGGAATTAGGAACATCATTAGAACACAAAGGAAAACCCAGGTAGGATGAAGGAAGCTCCCCAATATCATAATGCAAAATCCTCACAATTTTGCATTGTTTGGGTTTTGGGGTACTAAAAAAAAATGAGGTACTCTTAGGAAGATTGATTTTCTGCCCTAAAGCCACTTCATAATTATACATAATAGAACGAATGGATTTAGCCTCTTTGATTGAAGCCTCACCAAGGATAATTGTATCATCCAAAAACTATTGGTGGGAACACATTTGATTGTTGGAAGATGGGGATAGACCCATCAGAGAACCATCATGTATTGACTTCTAGATAAATTTCCCAAGGGATTCCATCATAATTATGAAAAGAAAGGGACCTCTAAAAAAAATTAAGAAAGTAGAAGGAGAGTCATTAATTAGAAAAAATGGAGTGGAAATTAACTACCACACCAACTACAAAAAATAATTACAAAACCCAAAAAATTTCATAATCTTGAGAAGGAAATTCCAATCAACAATGTCATAAGATTTCATAAGTTCCAATTTAAGAATAAATCCTACCTTCATGTTAATAGTCAAGGAATGAAAGTTATCATGCATAGTGAGAATAGAATCAAGGATTTTCTAACCAACCATAAAACCATTTTATTGTAAACAAATAATTTGGCGAAGGACTTCCTATAGTCTCACAACCAATGCTTAATAAAAATGTAATAAATAGAATTGAAAAGGGTAATCCGGTGAAACTCACAAAAAGAAGAATCCTCTAGCTTCTTAGGATCAAGAACAATAAAAGAGGAATTTAACTCCCTCAAGAGATTCCTAATCCCAAGGAACTCTTTGGTGGAATCTGAGACATCCTTCAAAATAATATCACAAAAGAGCTAAACAAACATGGGGAAACTATTTGGTCCAGGAGCATGATTTCCTTCAAAAGAAAATATTTCCTATTTAATCTCTTTAATGGAAGGCATACAAGCTATATTTTTGTTATAATCATCCAAAATAATGTTAGGGATAACATTCAAGAAATATTCTTGACAAACAAGATCCAAAACATGGTCATCAAAAAATAAATCACCAAAAAAAGAGGAAGCAACCTCAATGATATCATCTTCCTTTTCCAGAACCTCATCATTAGCCTAAATAGAATTGATGTGATTTTACATAGGATATTTCAAGGTAGAAATAATTAAAGAACATATTAATTTTGTCCCCACTCTTCAACCAAATATCCCATGACCTCTAGTTCTAGAACACTTCATCCCTAGCAATGATATTGTGTAGCCGATATAGTAGGAAATTCTCCTACTAAATAACACCACAGTCATAACTAGAAGTTTGAATAGACTACTGAACAATATGAAGTTATTCCTTAATAAGAGCTTGATTGTTAAAAATCTACCCAAAATAAGACTTATTATACTTTCAAATATTTGGTTTCACATGAGCAATATTTTATTGCATCCTATACATAACAAATATATCAACTCTGATATTCCACCAAAAGTGAACTTTATCTCTAAGTTCATGATGACTAATCCACATTATTTCAAATATGAAAGGAAAATGCTTTGTTCTTCCTTGAATTTTTTTTGAAAGAGAGATAGGGCAGTGATCAAAGCATAGCCTAGTAAGAGAAGTTAGGGAGCAGGAATAGGTGATAAGCCAATCTGGAGAGAGGAGAGAGCAATCAAGTGTAACACAAATGAGATCCTCACCAACTCTTCTATTGGAAAAAGTGTAGGAAGCCCCTTGAAGGACCAAATCAATAAGGAAATGATCATTAATGAAATTCATAATATCAAATATGCTATCATTCATAATCTGGGAACGACCCTTCTTCTCAACTTCATTCAAAGTATTTAAATCTACCATAATTAGCAAGTTCTAAATCTTAAAATGATATTTAAAATTATTCAAGATCTATCCTAGAACCATTTCCTCACACCCTTGATATTAAGAGAATAAATATTAGAGAGAGTCCAAGAGAAATCATCTAATGCATTATTGAAAATGGTGGCAAAATGATTAGAGTCTCCAAAAAGAGAAATACCTTCCACAACTTTCAAATTCCAAAAAGTGGCAACACCTCTTGAGGCACCATCCCCATTAAAACCATTAAGACAACAATCTTTAAAAATCCCATTCTTAAACTTTTCCAACTTATCAACCCTCATTTTAGTCTCCTCAATCATAATAATATCAAGTCTATGATCCCTAACTAGATTAAAAATGAGATCATGTTTTTGAGGGTTATTTAACCCTCTCATGTTCCATGAGATAATCTTCATGGGGATTTATTAGGGGTGCTCTTGTAGCACATCTCAAGAAAATTTCTCTGAGTACCATCAGTTGTATCCATTTTACTCTATTTTTCCCAATTTTATTGAGTTGAAGGCCTACCCTTGTCTATAGGCTCCGAGAAATAATATGTTATCTATCTATTCCTAATAGAGATACCCAAAGGGGAGGATGAATTTATTTTGTTTCTACTTTTGAGTGTTGTAAATAAAATATCAACAAGCTCACAGGTCTCTATCCAAGAGCATTTACTACCCAAATCTTGAGATTTTGTAACATATTCAAGAGAAGAGGGAGCCCCTTCCAAAGAAGGCTACAAATCATCAATCATGACAACACTATTCTTTTTAGAATAATTCACTAGAGGAACATTTTCATTTAAGATTTTAATCAAATCCAAGAAATACACACCTTGAACTTCATAGAATTTCCTGGGAGAGGAAATATGGGAGAGGAAACTTTAGAAAGATCAAATTCCATTGAAATCTTGAAAGATTCAAGGTCATCCCCACCATTCTCATCAACATGTGTGGCAATAGAAAGATGCTCTTTGACAATATTCACCCTCTCACCTTCTAGTTCATTAACAAAAGAAAACAATACTATAGTTTCAAATTGACCCTCTTTAGGAACCTCTATTAACAAGGCTACCTATTTAACAATAGTGGAAGAGTCATCTCCCTTACCCAAATCATCGATAGCCTTAGGGCCCACAAATTTCCCTTTCTCCCTCCATTCCTTCAAGGGGGTTTTGAACCTCGGTCAGAATTTTTACCCTAGTTCCCTACTTTATTGTAAATGAAGCAAGCAAAATAGATGGAATCGGATTCAACTGCTTGGAGTCACTCACCTAGTTTAGAATTAAGCTTCACCAAAGAAGGTAGGTTCACAGTTTGTTCAACATTCAAATAGAAGTGGGCATAAACCAAACATTTCCTAAAGTAAATCATTTTGTCAATGGAAAATAAGCTTCCAAAAGTACTAGCAATCCCTTTAAAAAATTCCCTATCCCAAAATTCTAATGGGAGGCCCAAGAGTCTAACCTAGACCGAGGTAGAGGAGAAAGGGCAAGCATTAAGATTGAACCCTGTTTCCCATATTTTCAACACCAAAGTATACTTAACAATAATCCATGGACCACTAGTAAGAGAAACAAGCAAATCATCCTCATAGGTAAAAGAGAAGGAGAAAAGCCCCTTTTCCATAGTAGCTATGTCAAGCTAGCCCTTAGGATGCCAGTGATTGATATAAAACTTTTGAACCAATTCAATATGTAGGCGAGGGCCCAAGAACTTACCAATCAATGATATATCCATATTCTAAACACTTTTCTATATAATTCTATTAGGAACCAAAATATATAACTCACCATTTGTTATATTAAAATGCAATTATACCATGGGCGATGAAATTTTACCTTTAGGTTTGGTGCCAAAAATATTTAATCACCTATGATTAGCAGTACAAGCTCCAGCATAAGTCTAATCACACCTAGCCTTTTTAGCCTCAAGAATCTTATACATAGCACTTGATGACAATTTATAAGAATCAAAGGACACCTTGAGGGCCCCCTTCTCAACCTAACTCAAAGGGTCCAAAGTTAAGGTCTTGGGATCCAAGACAGAGGACCCATAAGGAATCCCATCAACAAGATAGCCATCTTACACCACCCCACTATCAGCAAACCAAATGCCATTAACACAATCTTAAAAGCTAGGTATTCCCATCTTCTCCAAATTTGAAAAAAACACATGACATGAAGAGAGCTCCATCTTGTAAATATACATGTTATCAATAATACTAAAAATATATAATACAAAATTTTATAATGAGTTCATATGGGATTTCAAATGAATTGTGTAAATTCTTATAAAGGACTGCATTCACATAACTTCTCTAAACAACACCAAAATAACTTTGAGAAACTAACTCCTAACTAAATAATTTTTTTAATATTGATATGTCACTATGGTGACTTTATTAAAATATAAACCTTAATTTTTATAACACCTTGTTAGCAATTAAATTACACAAAAAAAGACATGTTGATAAAGAAAACATATAAACATATTCTTCAGATTTTTTTTTTGGAAAATTAATTTTTGGACTAGGTTATAATCTATCAAGTTGCATCATAACCCTTGGAAAGGTGTATCTCCCAACTAGAATTTTTCAATTTCTAAACTACCACCTACTCAAACTTTTAAATCATATATCTCCTAAATTATTGAAAACAATCTAGGTCTAGTTACATTGAAATTGCTCCATCAAGTTGTCTCATGACCCTTATAAGAGTACAATTTTGAAGATCTAAAGAATTTTGAACTATCTAGGAAACAATCTATATTGATTTTACACCAAATCTCATTTTTCCTTCAAAAAAATTCACTATGGTTTGTGTAATACCCCTCATGTTGTTGTTTGGACTTATTATTTTCTTTGGTTTTGCTTGATACTTTGAGAATTTTATAGTTACTGTTATTGTTTGGATTGGTGGATTGGATAGTTTAGAATGCTTGATGATTATGCCACTTCATTTGAGGACATGGATATTATGATATGATATTATGATTACATTTGGTTTGGTGATGTTTAATTTGATTTCAGTAAAACATTGTGATGCAGTGGGTTAGTAATTATTTTATGATGTGATCAGTTGGTTTAGCAATGTTACTTTATATCTAATGTTGTATTTGTTAGTATAGCTTTGGTGAGAGGATAGTGTAGCACCACTTGTTTATGAGTGCCCTGCTATGCTAAAATTCCTTGTCACGATATGATGTTTTGATTATATATATATACATGTTGTACACACCTTGTTTGTATGTAGGAATTGCAAGTACAAAGTCTTGATTCCACCTACTTCGGCAGGATAGGGCGAGCATCAATTTAACCCAACGGGCATGATGTCAAAATAGAGATGACAAGGAAGTCACCCCGTCCCATATTTTTCAAACCATCTTGTTTAGTGGTATTGTGCCTCTTTGACCTTTGTCATTTTTGCATTTTATTATAGTGGTTTGTGTGAGTGTACTTTTGGTATTTATTTTACATTGTTGTTCTCTATGATGTAATTTAAATAATTGAATGTTGTTAATTAATGGTTGGAATAGTTTGTATTAAAATATAAAAGTCTTATTTTAAAAGCCATATATTTATTAAAGATTAATAAATGGAAAAGTTTAAACTAAATTATTTAAAATTAGTATTTTGATATTTAATTAAAAGAGCATGTCGAGGATAATTATGAAATAAACTAATTAAATAAATTAGATTGTGTGAATTGCAAGTAAAACTACAAAATCAGAATTAAAGCAAAAAGTGTTGTTAAATAGAAAAAAATCAAGAAAAGAAAGAAAAGATAAAAAAGACCAATGAGTGTTGAGTTTTGGCTGTAAAGCTGGGAATAAAATTAGAAAATTTCTTTTAATTTTGATTTTTGGAGCTTTTGAAAAAGAAGAAGATATATTTTTATTTAATAGCAAATTTGTGAGATTTTTCATTTACAGGAAAATTGACAGAAGTTACACAAAAATATTGAGTTTTGGGAATTGAATTTTTTGTAGTCCTTCTGTAGAAATTTATTTAGTTCTTCATTGTTCTGGAAGAGAGGTTCTTCTTAAGTAAATTTTTTATTAGAAGATTGGTCAAGGGAATCGGGTGAAGAAGTTTTGAAGGAAGGAACGAGAGCTCTTCGAAAAGGCTACTGGGATCAAGCAAAGCTTTATCAGATGTCCAACAACGCAGAACTCTAGGTTCCATTTCCTTAATTCTTTAGTTGTCTGATTCAAAAGAAAAAAAAAATGAATAAATATGTTTTCTGTGAAAGAAAGGTATTTTTATGGGGTTTTGAAATTCTTTTGGGTAGCAAACAAATGAAAGAAAATCTTCTTGGATTCTAAAAATATCCAATATTTATGTGTTTTGATATGAAAATTTCTTCCCCTCTTAAACAAATGAGTTTTCAAATATATACTCATATATATAAACCTTGGAAAATATTATCAATTTTCCTTACAAAATATGTTCGCGATGAATATATATATACACATGTATATATATATATATATATGTATATATATATATATGTATATATATATACATATATATATATACACGTCCTTACAGGTGTATATATATAGATATATATATAAATGAAACTATTCAAAAATTCTAGATTTCTGAGCCGAACCAATGCTTGGTTGGCGTTTTTGTTTAAGGTAAAAGTTTTTTTTAAAATAAAACAAAATAAAATAAAATTATAGTTTATTGGGGGTCAGGGGGGGCGGTTGGGCTATACCCACCCCTTTCCTTGTGGGTCGTGTCAGCTGCCTATAGCAGTCCATATAGACTATTGTGCGTAGCAATCCATATAGACTGTTGTGCGCAGCAGTCCATATGGGATGCTGTGTACATTAGCCATAGGACTGTCATGCGCAGTCCGCATATGGTAGGACCGTGATTTAAGTTTCTTTTAGTTATTAAATTATTATTTAATTTTAAATATATATTTATATATATATATATATATATATAAATATATATATATTTATATTAATTTATATATTTATGTTTTAAAAACTATTTATTCTAGCATGGTTATGAGTAAAGTCCAAAATGTAATTTAAAAAAAAAAAAACAAAAAATAATTTGATAGAATAATTAAAATAAGCTGAATGCTATATTTATATGTATATATATTAAATAAATAAGCATAACGATATATTGTTTTATGTTTGGCCCCATAGACAGCAAGACAAATGACGGGTTGCGCTGTGGTTCCCTGCTAGGGCTGCGATGCCCTAGCTGCGTTTGATATTTCCTTGGCTGCGTTTCTTTTTGTTCTGTGGTGGGTGGCTCCTTTGTCAGGTGCATGGAGCTGCTGTGTGTGGCGTGCGGTGTGGGGATTGCTGCGAGGGTTGTTTTTTCTGTGTGTAAAGTTTGCTGTGTGAAGTGTGTGGTGTGGAGTGTGAGGGAGGGTCTGTTGTGGAGTTTTCGTGGTGTGGAGTCTTTTGGTGGGGTGTGGTGGTTTGTGGGTTTGGCTTGGAGTGCCGGGTGTGGTTGATGATGGCTGAAGCCTCCGAGAGCTTGGCAATTTCGGGTGTGTCACATCCTCAGGGCTTCGCAAAGGACATGCATGCTTCGATGTTGAATAACTCTTTTGTGGGTGAGAGCTCCAAGCTCAAGAAAGTGAATGGTTGCTTGCCGTGGAGTCACGCTCGTCCCGTTTTGGTTATCTCTCCTGATTCGGTGCATGATGACTTTGCTTATTGGACTCAACACGTTTTGATCTGTAAGTTTTTAGGTATTCGGGCCGCCCTCTTAGCTTTGGAGTCCTGGATGCGCCGTACCTGGCAGGTTGAAGGTGACTTTGATATTTTGGTGGCTGGGAATGGGTTCTTCTTGGTTGACTTTTCTTGCATCTCAGATCGTAATCGGGTTTTTGAGGGGGGGCTGTATTTTTACAATCATGTGGGTTTATTTATGAAACCCTGGCATGGGGGTTTTAATGCGGCTGAGGATCTGCCTTCTCGAGTTCCTGTATGGGTTCGTCTGCCATGGCTTCCTTTGGAGTTCTGGAGAGAAGATATTCTACAACGGATAGCAGCATTGTTGGGGAAGCCGGCTGCCATTGCTCAGAATACTTTAGACAAAAAGGTATTTTCTTTCGCTCACATTTGTGTTGAAATTGATTTAAATAATCCACTGCCAGATTCTTTGGAGATTTGTATTGGCTCTGCCTCATGGATTCAACAGTTAGATTACGAGTCCCTTCCTTTCCGGTGCCGATTTTGTCATGAGTATGGTCACCTTCTGCGTCAGTGTCCTCGGACTTCCAGAACGGCTGGGGTTCCTTCTTCTTCTCCCTCAGGACCTTCAGTGGTGAAGGCAGATAAAAGCAAGGGGTCTATGGCTGAAGGGGGGAAGGCTGAGCGAGGGCCTGATAAGGATGGCTTCATTCCTGCTAAAGCTAAGGGGAGAGGTCAGAAGCGACCCTTTAAAGATAAGCAGAGTGATCAGGGTTTCAATCGTTTTGAGGTTTTGGACAATCAGGCCTTGGAGGAAGGGATTCTTGCTGAGATCTTGTCTGGGGATACTGGTATGGATATAGGGCTGGAACAGGCAATTGTAGTTAGGGACTCTTCTCTTCCTTTGGACAAGGGAGGGTTTGGGTCTGTGGACAATCCGGCTGCTTTAAATGATGATATTATTTTAGCAGACTTAGCTAAGGAAGCGTCCTCAGGAAAGGGTCGAGGTTCAGCTTCTTATCTAGGAGTGCTCCAGTGCCCTCTTAAGAAAGGAAATTTTGATAAGTCTCTTAAGGTTGGTCGCAAGAAGGATGTGGACAAGATTAAATCTACCGGGGAGTTGTTGGTGGAATCGGGCTCTGTTAAGACCTTGGATGCCCACTTTGCCCAGCCTTCCCCATGATTGTTCTTTCTTGGAATGCAAGGGGGCTGAATAGTGCCTCCCGTAAAAAAGTTATTCATGATTTGATTAGGGTTCATTCTCCTGATATTTTATGTGTTCAGAAGACTAAGCTTCAGGTGGATTGTATGCTTCAGTATGCTCCTCGTATTTGGTCTTCTGGGCAATGTCAGTGTATTGGCTCTAGAGGAAATTCTGGAGGTTTGGCACTATTTTGGGATCCTCGTAAGGTTGTTCCTTCCTGGTGGATTTCTTGCCAATCCTCTATCTCTATGGTGGCCTCTGTTGTGGACTCTGGTGAGACTATTTTGGTTAGCAATGTGTATGCTCCGGTTGACATTCGTGGTAAGAGCCAGCTGTGGGCCCATATTACGTTTGTTAGATCTTGTGCTCCCCTTTTGCCGTGGATCTTAGGAGGTGATTTCAATTCTATCTTGTGCCTGGAAGAGAAAAGAGTTGGATTGCCGAGATTGGGTCCTGCTTCAAATTTGTTTTGGGCTAGTGTGGCCTCTCTTGCTCTTGTTGATGTCAAACCTTCTAATGGCTTATTTACTTGGAATAATAGGCGGAGTGGATCGGAGGCAATTTCCGAGCGGTTGGACAGGTTTCTTGTTTCTAGTTTTTGGGTTGGGGGCAGTGTGGTTATTGGCTCTGAGATTCTTGATTGGTGTGGCTCTGATCATTGGCCAATTAAGTTTTATGCTTCTCCTTTCCCTAATCCTAAGCGTCCTCCTTTCAAATTTCAGCTTATGTGGTTGCGTGACTCTTCTTTGTATAATCTTGTTGCTCAGTGGTGGCGGGATGGAGCCCCTGCGTATGGTACTGCTATGTACTCTTTTGTTAAGAAGTTGCAATGTGTTAAGTTTCATCTTAAGAGATGGAATAGACTTTGTTTTGGCAATTTCCGTGCTAAGAAAAGGGAAGCGCAGGAGCGTCTCGCTGTCATTACTCGCCAGATTAGGGATCTTGGTTTTTCTGAAGCTCTTGGGCATGCTGAATCCCAGGCTCTTAAAGCTGTGGAAGAGTGGGAGCTTCGTGAGGAGATTTTCTGGAAACAGAAGGCTTGGATTGACTGGCTTCAAGAGGGTGACAGGAATACTGCCTTCTTTCATCACTCCGTGCAGGCTCGTCGGAATAAGTGTTATATCTCTTCTCTAGTTAACTCTGAAGGAATAGCTTTATCCTCACAACAGGCTCTATCCAGAGAAGCTCGCCTGTTTTTCTCTACTTTGTTTACTGAGGACTCTCCTCCTGCTGAGGTTGAGGAAAATAAGATTCTTGCTTGTATTCCTCCTTTGATCTCTGATGAGTTGAATGCTTCTCTCATGCGCCCGATCACTCTACCTGAAGTGGAAGAGGTGGTGTTTGGGATGAATAAGGGGAAGGCTCCTGGCCCTGATGGGTTCCCAGTTGAATTCTTCCAGGAGTTTTGGGAAATTGTGAAGATGGATCTGTTGGAGGTAGTCTGTGAATCTTTTCATAACAAGCAGATGCTTAGGGCCATGAATGCTACCTTTTTAGTCCTAATTCCTAAGAAGGAGGGTGCTGATAGGTTTGAGCTTTTTCGTCCTATTGCACTCTGCAATGTGGTGTATAAGATTATTACTAAGTTGATTGCTGAGCGGCTCAAATCTTGCCTGCCTGTTGTTATTTCTGAGGAGCAAGGAGGTTTTGTGGCTGGGCGTCAAATTTTGGATGGGGTGGTGATTGCCTCGGAGGCTATTCATTCCATGGCGATTTCCAAGGAGAAGTCTATGTTCATTAAGCTGGATATGGCAAAAGTGTATGATAGAGTTAAATGGAGTTTCCTTCAGAAGATTCTATTGGCCTTTGGGTTTTCTTCTGAGTGGGTGAGTTGGATTATGAGCTGTGTGACTTCCTCCTCATTTTCTGTCATTATGAATGGGGAACCTTCAGAGCTATTTGGTGCCACTAGGGGCCTTCGCCAGGGAGACCCTCTCTCTCCCTATCTGTTTATTATTATGGCTGAGGGGCTGGGTCGCTTTCTTAAATCCCAGGTCTCTCTTGGTCTGATCCGTGGGTGGCAGTGGGGGTTGGGGCTGCCTACTTTGTCTCACCTCCAGTTTGTGGATGACACTTCTCTTATGGGGCTGGCGAGTCTTCATGAAGCAGAGTCTATTAGGCATGCTTTGGACATCTACCTAGCTGCTTCGGGTCAGAAAGTTAATGAGCAAAGTCTTCTATTTTTTTCTTCAATACTCCTTTGGCCATCCAAAAGAGGATTGCTGCTATTTTGAGGTTTCAAATTGGATCTCTCCCCTTTGTTTATCTGGGGATTCCTCTTGCCGTTGGTCGTCAACCCAGATCCTCTTGGCAGATGTTGCTTGATAAGTTGAGGAAGAAGGTAACTCACTGGACTCATCGGTGGTTGTCTACTGCTGCTAGAGTTACCCTCCTTCAGTCTGTTATCCAGGCCCTTCCCATCTACAGATGTTTTGTTCAATCGGCCCCTATGTATTTCCTCCGTGAATTTGATGCTCTCTCTTGGCAATTCCTTTGGAGTGGCAATTTGATGACTTCAAAGTGGAGCCTTGTTAAATGGGATTCTGTGTGTAGACCTAAGCAGGAGGGTGGTCTTGGTTTGCGCTCTTCTATTCTGATTGGGCAAGCTCTCGCGGCGAAGCTTTACTGGCGCTGGTGTACTAATCAACATCAGTTGTGGGCCCGTGTTCTTAGCTTTAAGTATCTTCGTGGTGCTGCTCCACATGAGGTTCCACGCTATCCTCTAGAGGGAAGTGGTTCTATGATTTGGTCTACTTTGAAAGTGGGAGCCCAGTTGATTAAGCGTGCTCTTTTTTGGATTTGTCATTCGGGATCTCAGGCTCTTTTTTGGTGGGATTCTTGGGATGGTCACCCACCTATTCTTTTTGCTTTTCCTCATCTTCAACCCCTCTGTGATGTGTTTACTGCTGCTGGTTGGGAGACTGTTGAGCATTACAAAATTGCTGAGCATTGCGGCGCTGGTGTTTCTTTCCGCTGGAAGCACATTTCTGAGTGGCCTCCTGGGGGCTCTAAGGAGGGCAGACAAGAGCTTGCTCTTCTTTTGGATTTTCGAGCTTGTAATTCGTTGAGGGGACCTGATATTTTAGCTTGGGATAGCTCCGACATGTCTGGGAAATACTCTGTGTCTACTGGCTATAAGCAATTGGGTAGATAGTTGTTTGGGGATATTCAGGTCCCCTGGTGGAAGTATGTGTGGCATAAGCTGTCTTGGCCCAAGTGCAATTTCCTCTTGTGGCTGGTGGCTCAAAATTGATGTCTTACTTGGGACAATTTATGCAAGCGGGGTTTCCAGGGTCCCTCTTGGTGTGTGTTGTGTCGTGAGGCTGAGGAGTGTGTTTCTCATCTCTTCTTCCAATGTTCCTATGCTCGGGAGATATGGCATTTCTGGTGGCGAGTGTGGAATATGCCCTGTCGGCATGTTTCTTCTTTGGCTGAGTTTGTGGATTGGGAATGTAGGGCCCCTGTTTCTACTTCCTTTCTTCAAGCTGCTTGGGTGATTGGTCCTTCCTTCATCATTTGGAACCTTTGGTTGGAGAGGAATCGTCGAATTTTTCAGGATATGATGATGGGGGCCCCGCGCTTGTGGTGGAAAATTTTGCATTCTTTGGGTGAAACGATCGCGGCTAAGTGTGATCTGTCTGAGTCGATTGCTCCTTCTGATGTTGGCTGTTCCAGTCGCCTTCATCTGCCTCCTCAGCATCAGTAGCTTATGCGCAACAGGTGTAGGCATCCTACTCCAAAGGTGAATAGGGAGGGAAGATGGTCTCCTCCTCCTCAAGGCATCCTTAAAATTAACACGGATGGCTCTTCTCGTGGAAACCCTGGTCATGCTGGAATTGGTGGTGTTGGTCAGGATAGTTCGGGAGATGTTCAATTTATCTTCTCTATTTATAAGGGTCTTCATACTAATAATCTTATGGAGGCTCAGGCAATTTTACTGGCTGTTGAGCAGGGCAGTAAGTTGGGGTGGCGCAAGATTATATGCGAATCTGATTCCCAGGTGGTGGTGAACTTGCTGAACAGGAAAAGGCTTGAGGATGTTGGTTGGCACTTGGCTTTGATTATTGAACAAATTCTCAATCTTTGTGTTTCTCTTGAGTTTGTTACTTTCACTCATATTCCTAGGGAGTGGAATGGGGTTGCTGATTGTTTGGATAAATGGGCTTCTAACCATATTCATGATTGGAACTTGGTTGACCGGGGGCAATTACCCCCTGATTTGTCTCAACAGTTGGACCACTTGGTTGAGCTTGATAAGGCTCTGTAATGTTTTGGCTCTGTATTTTCTCTTGTGATTAATAAATTTTTACCCCTCTTTATGTTTATATTGTTTTATGTTTTGAAATTTGAATTTATGGCTGTAATGATTATCGATTTGGGGAAATAAATCTCTTTGGGTTAATTGTTAATGAAATAAATCAAATTGTGGAATCTAGTAAAATTGATTTTATTATTTCCTTTATTGTTAGTTTATTGTTTTAGTGTTATTGATGCGGGAACCTAGTTTGGTTTAGAAACCCAATTTTGGATGTTGTGATCCTTAGAATTCCAGAGGTGTGATTTTATTGTTGGATGTTCATCCCCGCTTTGTGTGCTCTTGATGTCACAAAATATTAGTGTTTTTATTTTGAAAGGGTTGTATGAGTTTTATTGAGACTCTGATTATGTATTTTAGTGAGATGGGTAATGCCTCACATGTCATTGGTTGAGATTTAATGTTTTATTCTTTGTGGTACAACCCTTGATTTTAATTATGTTTTGGGGTCTTCAGTGGGAGTAGCTCTTCATGGGGGTCGGCGCCTCAAATAGGAGGAAGCACTCAGGAAAACCCACATAAGAGTAGATTAACAAGTGAAAACCTAATAATAGAACTTAGGGGGATGGGTAGTAAAAACATATAAGATAATCTTGGATACCTCGTCTAATCATTAGGGCTATCACAGACTAATGGTAGACTAAGAAGGCCATGGTCGGAAAAGTAGTAACCTCGTCCTCATGAGAGGTTAACGGCTCCACATGAGTCACCCTGTGGGGCCAGCACCTCAAGTAGGAGGAAGGGCCAAGATAACCATAGATGGGGGCCGACGCCTCATGATGGAGGAAGGGCTAGGATAACCCATGTAGGCTATGTGATGACACTCTCCATTAGTTTCCCTTATGCCTTCTTTTCTTGGTTTCCTCTAGAAGTGTGTTATGATTGTTGTTTTGGATCTACTTTGCAAGTGGTTAATGGTTATTGCCTTGATTTATTTATAATATGTTTTATGGCTCTTTGGCTTTTATGAGTGGATCCTTGTTATTGTTGTTTATGATCTATGTATTCTTTATTGTTGCTTTTGGAGTTATTGTACTATGTTATTCTTTATTGGATTTAGTCTTATGGCATTCATGGTCATGACTACTTCCTTGTCACCTCTGTGCATGGGGGGTGGGTTATTTATAATCCATGTGGTCAAGTGGAATGTGCTCCGCACCCATTGGGTTCCCCATCAACGTTTGTTCTTCACAGTGCTCTTCAGATGGAGCTTGCACCTAATATTCTTCTTATTCTCAGATGTTATTTGTACGATGTATTTATCCCACATGTATGGGAGATTTCATTGTATTCATTATTGAGAACATGTAATGTATTAAATGATGATGTATTATTTATGCACCTTTGGAACCATTCATTCTATGAGTTTTATTATGGTTGTATCACATGATGTAATTATACTTATGTTTATGGATATATGTATGTTATCTTTTGAAAATGGATATTGTAATGGTTATGAAGGTTGTTAGCTTAGTTATGTTATTAGCCAGTTGTGGAATCTTTCGTTATGAGTTTGTTTATGTGATGTGACCTCGCGTGCCCCAGAGGACTCGACGTTATGATGTTAATTTGCAATTTAAATATGTTAATGTTTCATTATATGTTTACTTTGTATTATTTAGAAAAAAAAAATGTGTGCATTGTTTTGTCCTTTGGGGTTTGCATGACAGGCGTTATAGTTTGCCAACTATTTTCAACATAAAAATATATTATTCTCATGCAAAACACCATTTGTAATTGACAAGTTGTCTCAAGATGATCAAAATCCTCTAGTCTGAATTATCACCCTATTACGTATTATTCATTTAGTTTTACATGTGGGTCTTTAGAAGCCCCATAAGGTATAACAAATTTCCTCAAAATTCCAAACATAAGGTTACATGATAAAAAAAATCATCTAGATGTCATTGAAAGTATAAGCATAAGGTGACAAGATAAAAAATTCATTTCAAAGTCTTGAACTCAACTAATAATGCACACAATTACTAGTCAACATATATCTAATTTTTATTTTTTCTTAGAATGAAAATATTGACCTAATTCAACAAAAATAAACAAACCCTTATTTTTCCTATCACTCCAATGCATACAATTTTTATTTTAATTCAGAACATCCCTTCACTATTTCTCTATAAATGATCGAAATATATTTAATATCACTTTTTATGCTAAAAATATTAATCTTATTTTAATAAATTTGCATTGTATATGGTTAGAAAAGAATCTCAACATAACATGCTCAAATAACTAATGTAAGAATGATGAACAAGCTAATTAACTAAAACAAGGATAGTTTTCTTATAATTTAAAATCAATTGAATGAATCATTAATTTAGATATTTTAAAATAGCCTCAAATAACTTGTGATTGAAAATGTTGTAAATTCACAAATCTTTCTTCTCCATGCCAGACACCTAAAATTATATGTGCAAATATACAAATCAGATCATATCTCATGTGTAATAAATTTTGAGTTTAGAGAGAGAAAATTACTTGCCTCACAATACATTCATTTGATTCATCTATCATCTTCTCTCTTCAACAAGTAATATCTTTTATGTTCTTTAAAAAAATGCCTTCATCTCATTTGCAATGATTATATTTAGCAACGGTGCTTCACAAGTAGAAAATGGCTCTAGGAAATTTCACCACCAACAATTCACCATCAAAAAATTCATCCCCAACAATTCACTATAAGAAGATTCACCACCATAATAAATTTATAACAAGGAAAATTCACCACTAGCAATTCACCGTCGCGAAAAATTCATCACATTAACATTTTTAATATATATTTCCACGATATTAATTTTTTTTTTGCAAAAGAATAATTTTCACAACATTAATAACAGATTTCAAATATTCTTTTGCAAAAAAATAAATCAAAATCTTTGAAATATATATTAAAAATGTTAATGCGATTAATTTTTCATGGCAATGAATTTTCTTGCGGTGAATTGGTGGTAGTGAATTTTCTGACAATGAGTTACTGGTGGTGAATTTTCCTAATGCCGTATAAAATATATATGCTTTGATATCATGTTAGAAAATACAAATATTCTTGGAAATGTACACCATGAAAGTAACAATAATAATTACATTTTTGGACTAGGTTATACTTTATCATAACCCTTGAAAAGGTGTTTCTCCAAAGTATAATTCTTAAACTTCCAAATTACCACCTCCTCAAGCTCTGAAATCCTATGTCTCCAAGATTATTAAAGAACTATCTAGGAATAAATCTATATTGATTTTACACCAAATCTCATTTTATCTTTAAAAAAAAACTTTACAATGAATTGTCAAATATTTTCAACATCAAAATATATTATTCTCATACAAAACACCATCTCTAAGTGGCAAGTTGTCTCAAGATGATCAGAATCCTCCAGCTGCAATTATCATCAGTTTACATATTATTTATGTAATGTTGCATGCAAGTCTTTCGAAGCCCCATCAAGTATAATAAATTTCATTGAAAGTAAAAACATAAGGTTACATGATAAAATATTCATCTAGATGTCATTGAAAGTATAAGAATAAGGTGACAAGATGAAATTCATTCAAAGTATTGAACTCAACTAATAATGCACACAATTACTAGTCGCCATCTACCTCCAATTATTTTATTTTTTTTAGAATGAAAAATATCCCTTCACTATTTCTCTATAAATGATCCAAATATATTTAATATCACTTTATATGCTAAAAATATTAATCTTATTTTAATAAATTTCCATCGTATATGTTTAGAAAAGAGGCTCAAAATAACACACTCAAATAATTAATGTAAGAATTATGAACAAGCTAAGTAACTAAAACAAGGATAGTTTCCCTGTACCTCAAAATCACTTACATAAATCATTAATTTAGATATTTTAAAACAGCCTCAAATAATTTGTTATTTAAAATGTTGTACATTCACATCTCTTTCTTCTCCATGCTAGACACCTAAAAATTTATGTGCAAATATACAAATCAAATCACATTTCATGTATACCGAATTTTGAATTTAGAGAGACAATGACTTGCCTCACAATACCTCTATCTGATTCATCTATCATCTTCTCTTTTCAACAAGTAATCTCTTTGTATTAAAATAAAGTGAAATATATAGATACATGAGAGTGTCATATGAGCTAACAAGTATAGTAGAGGGACCAAAACCAGAGAAAATGTCCGTAGTACCCGTGCAAAAAGGCAGAGGCCAAAATAAAGTCTAAGCCTGAAACAAAAAATAATCAGAAAACACAAAATCAGCAGATATGAACAAGAGTTTGGGTGGAACGCTCGGTCACAAAACAATCACAATCACAACTTGATATTCTGTTGATACAACTGAATAACAATTGATGTCGCATTCCATAAAAGAACAAAGATTCGATGTTATCTATCCAAATATCTTAGTGGTATTAAACAAGCCCACCCAACTATTTGTCCTTTTGCCCTTTGTCTCCCGATGGGAAAGTTCAGTGCACACCTGTATCCCAGGTTTGCAGCGTTTTCTGTTCTTATTCAAAGATATTGTAAGCTTCGGGCCAGCGAATTTGAAAACCGAAAAGCTCAAACCATTGTTGACGTTTCAATTAATTTTGGAAAGGATTTTAAAACACTACTTTTCGACTATCGCTGTAAGATTGTTTTAGAAGATCCCACTCGAATATGCTAGTATTCAATTGTTAGATTAGGGAAGATGGATAGATCGGTAGTCGGCGGGTTAACTTCGAAATAGTGTGGTATAAAATCACCTAAGATCTCCATTTGGCAGCGGAATTGAGGTTGTTTTCTTTTCAATTTGTGTGGAAACTTTAATGTGATATTGACTACATTACTAAAAAGAATTGGGAGAGTTGAATCTTGATATTCACTACTGGAGGGAATATGGACTTTCACAAAGAGAAAAGACATACTAGTTTCAAGATTAGTAATGATTGATGTTTAGCTCAAAGAAACTGCGGTGCTTGGATTTTGGGGTGGTGGTATTCGATGTGCTTCTCACCTTCTACAAAATTTAATACAGATTTTTTTGCCATGGATGTCGAACCTATTCCTCCTTTTGTCGAGAATCATTTCATTGCATTAGCTAGAATGCAAATTGTACCATTTGTAGTACACTTTGTTGGGAGGCAGGGTGCAATAAAACATAAAGTCACTACTATGACAGGATGGACAGAGCAAAAATAAACACACAGAAAATGCACAGTAACAGTAAGTCTAAACAGACAAAAATTAACTTTGCATATATTCCTTGTTTGCTTCAAAATACAAAAACTCGGAGGACATTCTCTAATTTACATGAACAAAATAAAATTAAGCTATTTGGACAGATGTCTAATGACTAGGTGCTACACTCACACCTCAAAAACTATAATTGCTACAATCCTATAGCTGCAACTGACAATGTGTTGCGACTAATAAACATTCCTTTTGTGCTACTGTTGTCACCTTATTTACTGCTGAACTTTCTCCACTTCATTTGTTGTTGCAGGGTCACCACTTCAATATAAAAAACTTCTACTACTTCTTACCAACGGTTGCCAAGTCATTCCTTTTGTCTTACTTTCAGCTCATGAGAATGAGCGCTTCATTCAAAGTTCAAAATCACCTAACTTATTAATTGCTAACAGGCTGCAACAACAATTCAAATTCAAAAACATGCACTCCATTTCAAATTCAAATATACCTACCAAAATTAAATGATGCAGGTTACGTTGGGGAGCAATATGAAAATCTTTATCTGACGTGGGTGCTGACTTGGAGATTATAATATTCTAACACTCCCCCTTAATCTGCAAGTCAGTTGTCAATCTACAGATTCCTTTCGGAGCTGATATCTGAAGCTAGCCACAATGCCAAGCCTATCTCTTAGGCATTCAAAACTATCCTTTGACAATGCCTTGGTGAAGATGTTAGCGAGCTATAGCTCGGATCTGCAATACTGAAGTTCTATCTCACCTTGTTCTACCAACTGCCTTATGAAGTGATAATGAATCTCAATGTGTTTTCTTCGTCTGTGGAAGACCAGATTCTTTGTCAGTGCTATGGAGGACAAATTGTCACAATGAATGATTGTGCTATGAACTTTTTGTTATTGTAAATTTGCAAGGATCCTCCTCAACCAAATAGACAAGTTGCTTCATTTGTTGCTAGGTATTTTTCTTCTGTTGTGTTGAGAGAGACAATTGGTTGCTTCTTCGATGCCCATGAGATTGCACTCAATCCGATGTTGAAGACATAGCAAGATGTGCTCTTCCTATCATCCACATTTCCTTCCCAATCACTATCTGTGAAACAATCCAACTTGAACTCATTAGATGTTGCATACAAAATTCCATAATCAGTTGTTCCATTGACATACCTCAAAATCTTTTTTTTTTCCTTCCAATGTGTCTCTTTAGGTTCCTCCATGAACCTAGATATCAAGCTTACTACATACATTAAATCAGGCTTAGTTGATGTCAAATATATCAAACTTCCAACCATGTTTTTGTAGAGGGTTGGGTTCACTTCCTTACTATTGTCAAACTTGCGTAGTTTCAGACCTGATGCTATTGGTGTGGAGGCAAGTTTGTTGCTATTCATTTTGAACCTCCTTAACATTTGTTTGGCATAATTAGATTGTGAAATGAAAATGCTATGCTGTGTTTGTTGAACTTCTATACCAAGAAAATACTTCAACAAGCCCAATTCCGTCATTTCAAATTCATTTTTCATCACTTCTTTAAAATCTACAATTTTGTTGTCACTGTTACCAGCAAAAATCAAATCATCTACATACAAAACAATAATTAAAATATCACCTTCAGCTGATTTGATATAGAGTGTGGGCTCACTATTGCTCTTGCTAAATCCATTGCTCAACAAATAGGAGTCTACTTTGTTGTACCATGCCCGAGGTGTTTGTTTTAGCCCATAAAGAGCTTTCCAGAGCCTATACACTTTTTCCTCTTGCTCTGGGACTTCATAGCCAGGCAGTTGCTCCACATATACTTCCTCCATCAGCACTCTGTTTAAGAAAGATGACTTTACATCCATCTGGAATACTTTCCACTAATGTTGTGTTGCAACTGCTATCACTGTCTGCACTATTTCTATCCTTGCAACTGGTGCATATGTCTCATAATAATCTATACCGAGCTGAGTTGTTTATACCCTTTGACAACTAGCCTTGCCTTGTGTCTTTCAATATTCCCTTCTATAGCACACTTGGTCTTATAGACCCACATCACTCCAATCACTTATTTAGCCTTGGGTAAATCAATCAACTCCCATGTTTGATTCCTCTCTATAACATCCAATTCCTCATCCATGGCCTTACACCATTTCTCTTCTTCTATCGCTTCTTCAAAGTGTGTTGGATCACTATAGGAGAATAGTGCAAAATCCAAATTTTCATCAAAATATTGTGTGTTGTCATAGATCTCTCTCACACTTCTTGTCTTACATGGCATTAATGATGTGAGTGTAGGGTTTGAATTTGCTTCCAAACTGCTGCTACTTTGACCTTGGGAGTTACTGTACTGTTGGCTATCAGAGCTACTGCTCTGTTGAATTCTAGAGCTGCTAGACTGTTGTCTCTGTTGAACACTGCCAGAGTTACTATTCTATTGCAGATCACCGAAGTTTTTTTTTAATGCTCTACGGTAGTGTATTCCTGAACTATTTCTCTCTTGAGCTCCCCCTATGTTGCTATCATTTGCAACGTCTTCATCATCAAGAGGTATTGTAACCGAAATACGCATGGTGTCATCCACCATTCCATCCCATGCTTCATTCTCAATAAATATAGCATCCTTGTTGATTACAACATTCTTTGTGATGGGATTGTACAATTTGTAGGATTTTGACTCCTCACTATAGTCTATGAAGATACACTCTTCTCCTTTGTCATCAAATTTCCACCTCTTCTCTTTTGGTACAAGTGCATATTCCACACACCCAAATATCCTTAAGTGCTCAGCACTCCATTTGTTGTTTTTCCACGCTTGTTGTGGAATCCTATCACAGACAACCTATCTGGGGCACCTATTCAGTATATAGACTGTTGTTGCTATAGCTTCTCCCCAAAATATGTGTGACAACTCTTTTGCTTTGAGCATACTTGCCACCATATCTTGAATGGTCCTATTCTTCCTTTCTACCACTCCATTTTGTTGTGGGATATACCTTGTTTTAAATTGTTTGTGAATGTCCTCATTCTTACAAAAAATTAGAAAATCATTGGAGATGTACTTTCCCCCTCTATCTATTCTAAGGGCTTTGATATAGTGACCACTCTCCTTTCCAACTATTGTCTTCAACCACTTAAACTTCTAAAAGGCTTTCGATTTGTTTTTCAAGAAATAGACCCATATTTTTCTTCTGTAATCATTTATAAAAGTCATGAAATATGTATTTCGAGCTAAAGTGGGGGTTTTCATGGGTCAACATAAATCTGAGTGCACTAACTCAAGAGGTGTTTTTTCTCTCCTAGAATACCCAGAATTAAATGGTTGCCTATTTTTTTTCCTAATATGCAAGCCTCACACTTTCCATCGGTTTCTACAACAGATGGTAAACCCCTAACCATTCCTTTTCTAGACAATAAACTCAAACTTGAAAAACTTAAGTGCCCATAGCTTAAATTTCATAGTTCAGATTGGTTTTTGATGACTGTCTTGAATGCAGACTACTACTCGACTGCCGACTGCTGTGCAAATGCTTTGAGTGTCAGGGAAATTTTTTGTCCATCTGTTGTGTTTGTCATCGAAACTATGTGCATACTGAGAGGAAACATTCTATTTCTCGTCATATGCACTGCAACCATCACTTTCTTGCTGCCTCCTCTATCAAATATCTTGCATTCTCCATTCTCCATTAGGATCTTGTAACTATTTTGGACCACTTTTCCAATGCTCAATAGATTATTTTTTATGCTCGAGCCATAATAGACATCCTGGGTTTGTTTCCTTTCACCATTCTTGGTTTGAATGCTGATAACACCTCTTCCAATGATGGGACCTTCTCATCATTTCCCATTTTGATCTTAGTTTTTATACTATTGTCAATGAAGGAAAATAATTTTTTATTACCACTCATGCGGTTGCTACATCCGCTATCCAAGCACCATACTTCATCATTGTTGCATTCAGCAAGGTTGCAAACAATGAATACATTAGACTATTTTTTATTTTCAACTTTGTTCTCATTTGCTACATTATCATTTCGACCTCCATGGTAATGCTACTTCTTTCCACACTCACTAGCATAATTGCCATATTTGTGACAGTAATAACACTACACATTGCTCTTTTCATTATTTTTATTTGAATTATTGTTCTTCCTATAGTTCTGGTTTGTTGATAGTGAGCTGCTCAACTCCTCTATGTTGTCAGTACCTCCTCTCCCATGATTGCTTCTTCCTCTTCCTTTTTTACCTCTTCCTTTGTTGTTTCTTCCTCTTCCCCGACCTCTTGCATTGGTTTGAGCTTTGAATGCATGCTCTAGGGAAGGAGCATATATGCTCAACTATTGCTCATAGGTTTATATGGGTGATCCCACAATAGTGGTTTACAATTTTTAAGCTAAACTAGACACTGATTTTTTTTTTACTAAATCTTCACATTCAAGCACCTATAGCGGTTAAACCGTGAGGAATTTGAAGATGACACAAACTAGAGTCTTGTCACATTTTCTCTGTAGATTGTAAAAAAAAAAAATCAATATTTTTGGAATCAGATTGCACTTCTTTTTCCATCTCCCACGAAAATTGGTTTTTTTCAAAAAACATCATTTTTAAAAAGTGACGCACACCATATAATGCATAACTTTTTTCCTTGAAAGATAAAATTCTAATTCTTTTGAATTTAGATTTGTAACTACGATATCTAGTGCTTCCACTTGGTTAAATAGTTTTTTATTGAATATTTTTTCTTTAATCAAGTTTCAAAGTCAAACCAATTACAATTCAGACATAGCATGACCTATAATGCATAACTTTTTTTGTATGTATCGAAATTCCTTTTTTTGTTGGATCAAGGACTCCAATATCTGGTGCACTCATATTTTAATTTTATTTTTTTTATAATATTCTATTTTTCCACATGTGCAGAACATAGATTTTTGTTTTCGGTGAAAAACCTATATTTAAAAAAACTTTAAAAACAAATAGATAATATAATCAAAAAATATTAAAATTATATTCTTTTGATAGCTCGTTTTGAGGGCAACCTAATACCAGTTAGGTTTTTGAGATCTCCTCCATTTTCATTCTAAAATCGAGCTTCGAAGTGCAATATTCTGAGAAATTTTGGTGCCTGAGAGGATGTGGGTGAAAATAAGTGGGTTCGGTCAAACAAAAAAATAATGTTCGGTCGAATGTGGGTTCAACCAAACCATTGTTTTACTGAACCCATTTAACATACAATAAAAAAATAGATTTGAATGTGGTTCGGCCAAATCCACTCTATTAAAAATTAATTTTTAATATTAATATAAATATAAATTATATTCGTTTTAAATTATGACTTGAGAGAGAGATATGGAGGGAGTGGGAGAGAAAGAGAGAGTGGGGGTAGAAGGGAGATACTTGAGGGAGAGAGGGGGGAGTGGGAGAGAGATAAATGGTAGGGGGAATAAGAGTAGAGGGGAGAGAGGGAGAGGGGGTAGGAGGGAGAGACTTGGGAGAGAGAAGGGGAGTGGGAGAGAGATAAAGGGTAGGGGTCCTAGGGTTGAAGGTTTAAGGTTAGGGGAGCTCGAGAGGGAGAGTGGGTAGGAGGAGAGACTTTCAAGAGAGAGAGAGTGGGGGGAGTGGGAAGAGATAGAGGTAGGGATTAGAATGGTTTAGGGTTTAAGGGTTAAGGGTAGAGGGGAGAGGGGGAGAGTGGGAGAGAGATAAAGGGTAGGGGGTGTACAAGGGTTTAGGGTTTAAGGGTTAAGGGGAGAGGGGAGAGAGGGAGAGGGGGTAGGAGGGAGATAATTGAGAGAGAGAAGGGGGGAGTGGGAGAGAGATAAATGGAAGGGGTTCCTAGGGTTTTGGGTTTAAGGGTAGAGGAGCTTGAGAGGGAGAGTGGGTAGGAGAGAGAGACTTTTAAGTGATAGAGGGGGGGGAGTGGGAGAGAGATAGAGGGTAGGGAGTATAAGGGTTTAGGGTTTAAGGGTTAAGGGTAGAGG